>WOVY01013845.1:0-40656 GCA_013436015.1 Rhipicephalus annulatus | reverse complement strand
TTTGTAGAGATGCGTCGCGAGGCCTTGACTCAAGTTTGCCAATGATGGTCGCAGGGAAGCATCCAGGCGTTGTTCGTGCCCAAGGTTGAGTAGCTGCGTCACAGACAGCAGGTCTGGAAAGGTGTCAGTATGGGCAGCCTCTTCCACGGGGTAGCGTGATAAGCAATCAGCATCTTGGTGTGACCACCCTGTTTTGTACGTTACGGTGAACGTGTATTCTTGTAATCGTAGAGACCAACGAGCGAGGCGTCCTGTAGGATCCTTGAGTGAGGCCCAGCCAGCAGAGCGCGTGATGGTCGGTGACTACTCGGAATGGACGCCCGTATAAGTACGGGTGAAACTTGGCGACTGCCCACACGAGAGCGAGGACACTCACGTTCCGTGATTGAATAGTTGCGCTCGGCTGTAGATAGGAGGCGGCTTGCATATGCTATAACACGGTCATGTCCGCGTTGATGTTGCATTAGCATTGCCCCGATGCCATGCCCACTAGCGTCAGTGCGAACCTCGGTTGGAGCTGATGGATCGAAATGGGCTAAAATCGGCGGTGTTGTAAGGACCGTCGTGAGCTGCGAAAAAAGATGAAGCTTGATCAGCGCCCCAGAAAAACGGGTGTCCTTCTTCAGGAGGTTTGTGAGTGGGCGTGCAATGATGGCGAAGTCCTTAACAAACCGTCGAAAGTAGGAGCACAAGCCACAAAACTGCGAACGTCCTTTGTTGACTTCGGAACAGGAAAGTCCGTGACGGCGCGAATTTTCTCGGGATCCGGGCGGACTCCTGCGGCATCGACGATGTGGCCAAGTTACGGTTATTTGACGACGAGCGAAGTGGCATTTCGACGAGTTCAGTTGAAGTCCGGCTCGACGAAAAACTTCAAGAATCGCCGATAAACGCTTGAGATGGGAGTCGAATGTGGGCGAGAAAACGATAACGTCGTCTAAATAACATAAGCAGGTTGACCATTTAAAACCCTTGGAGCAAACGATTCCATCATTCTTTCGAATGTGGCCGGCGCATTACAGAGACCAAAGGGCATAACTTGAAGTGATAAAGCCCGTCAGGAGTGACGAATGCGGTCTTCTCACGGTCCATCTCATCCACAGCGATCTGCCAATAGCCAGATCGAAGGTCGATAGTGGAAAAATACGTAGCACCGTAAAGGCAGTCTAAGGCATCGTCGATTCTAGGCAGCGGATAAACATCTTTCTTGGTAATTTTGTTGATATGCCTATAATCTACACAAAAACGCCATGTTCCATCCTTCTTTCTGATCAAGACGACAGGAGAAGCCCAGGGGCTACAAGAGGGTTCGATTATGTCTTTTGCAAGCATCTTTTGGACTTCCTGTTGTAGACTGTGCGCTCGGGACGCGGAAAACACGGTATGGACGTCGGTGAATGGGACTCGCGTCACCGGTATTGATGCGATGAGTAACAACACTCGTTCGGCTTAAAAGCTGTGCTGGCGAAGTCGAAAATGTCACTATAGGACTCCAGGACGTGACGAAGGGCTTTCGCTTGATCAGGAGCGAGGTCTGATGGTACCATGTGGTCAACGTCGACGCCCGATGAACGTGTTAGAGTGGTTCATTGTCTGAGGTGCAGCAATCATCCACTCTGAAGGGTTCAACTGTATGGTCTTGTAGAGCAGTAATTTCGGCCAGGGAGATACCTTGTGGAAGAACTTGGGCAGTGAGGGCAAAATTGACAATAGGAAGGCATGTGCGGTTTTCAACGATTGTCAAAATGGTGTGCGGAACAGCGACGCCATGCGTAAGCATCACGGCATGAATTGGTGCCACCATGTAATCGCCGTCAGGTACAGGTTGGTGTAGAGAAGAGGTCGATATGTGTGACACAATTAGGCGAAGGCGTGCGAAATCAATGCAGCAAAGGCGACTTTGGGGTGGGTTGGTCAGATCGGAAAGTAGAGGCATTTCAAGGTCAAGACAGCCGGCTGAACAATCTATAAGGGCCGAGTGAGCGATTAGAAAATCCATGCCTAGAATTACTTCATGAGGACAATTTTCTATAAACGGTGAAAAGAACAGCAGTGCTTCTATCGGGCGATAGTTCACACGGGCAGAGCACATGCCAATAATCGCGGCAGTTCCCCCGTCGGCGACTCGAACGGCTCGGTTAAAGGCGGGTGTGACAACTTTCTTTAGGCGGCGACGAAGAGCAGCACTCATTATGGACACATGCGCGCCGGTATCGATCAACGCGCGCACAGGTACATGTCTAAAGGTAACGTTCAACAGATTCCGGGTGGTCGGTAATGTTGACACGAGGATTTCTTGCAGATGTCGTCGTCAATGCAGCTTCACCTCCAGAAGCTTGCACTGCCTAGTTTTCCGGTCGGGGGCGCTGCGAATAGGTCGGAGAGGCAGGACGGCGTTGTGGGGGCGAACGAGATTGACGGCGAGCAGGGGATGGTGAGCGGGCGTAGCGAGGGTCTCGTCAGAGGTGCGGCAGAATCGGAGGATGTGGTCGGCATAGGGGAACCAAAATCAAATGTTGAGGACGACTGGTGGTCAGAAGGGGGCTTGGGGTAGGAGGCCCGTAGCGTGCCGGCGGAGCCCAGTGATTGGCGGGCAGTGGCGAGCAATGTGACCGGACACGTCGGCAGTTGAAGCATATGGGCTTGTCGTCCAGTGTACGCCATTCGGACCTAATTGCGCTGTCGAGAGTAGTTGGACCCGAATCGAGGAGCGGATGGACGACGATAAAAAGGCTCGGCAGAGTAGACTGGTTGAATGGGTGTAGACCGACGTTCGATAATTCTTGACGAACGACGGCTTGTATCAGTGAGATAGTGGTCGGTGAAGGATCAGGCGTTGGAAATGGAGTAGCTACTGGTTGGGCTGCTCGACCTCACGACGAATGATGCGGGTGAGGTGTCACATCGGGGAACTGGGCGGACGGAGTCATCACAAGAGGAAGTAGCAGCTGTGTTCGGCAGGCGCGTGATGCCGTGGGTGACGCGGCGGGCTTTAGCTGTTCTAGACGGCGGCACTCTGTCAGGATCGTGTCGATTCTCGTGACATTATTAAAACCAGCAGGTTGAAGGCATCGTCAGCAATCCCTTTGAGGACATGGTTAACTTTTTCTTCTTCTGACATGCGCTGGTCGACCTTGCTACAAAGCGCCAAGACGTCAAGAATGATGAGACGTACGATTCAGTAGACGTCTGGGCGCGAGTGGCGAGAGTCTCTTGGCAGCGAGCTGACGACCAGATTAATCGCCGAAAAGATCAACGGATCTTCGATTTGAAAAGATCCCAGCTTGTGATTTCGGCTTCGTTGGTTTCGAACCATGTCCGCGGCGTGCCGTCGAGGTAGAAACAACATTGGCGAGCATGAGCGTGGGATCCCAGCGATGGGTAGCACTGACTCGCTCGTACCGGTGCAGCCAGGAGTCAACGTCGATGGTGCCGTCAGCGGAGGAAAGTTCCAGGATCCCGCAGGGTGGCAGGGTGACGTAGGTTGTCGACTCGGATCGAGAGGACCGGTGGGGGATGAGGCAGTGGCAGTTGAAGTAGCCGAAGAGTCCCCGGTGTTGCGACCGCTGCGCGTCTCCATCGAGGTACGGGAGTCGTCCACCTCCACCAATAATGTTAGGGTAACTTATTTTAACTAAATTAAATGCGATGCACTGTGCTCGGCGAACAAGATGGCGACAGTTTGCTGCTTGCTTGTTCCTTTCTTTTGTGGCTCTCACCCACTAAGGGGGATTGGCCAAGAAGCCGGTGGTTAATGCAAGTAAATACCTATAGATTGTCTAGTTTAGGGGAATATGATTACTGTGTTTTGACTGTGAAATTAATTTGGCGCAATGTAAAAAAAGAAAAGAAAAAAGGGGGGGGGGAGAAATAATGGAATTTGTTGAATATCTGTAATGGAATCGTTATATGAAATTTTCCTGAAAGTTGAATCATTGCAGTGTATCAGCTAAATAATAAGTGGTAGTGTGACTAGAAAATTCGGGAGCTGATGGCCGACTCAGCAAGGTAATCTTCTTGTGTTATATATGAATTCGCAGAGAGCCCCGCAGATGTTCCTGTCGCCATGTCCCAATGAAATGGCCCCAAAAGACAAAATATTGGGAGTATTAAGTGATATTCCTAATTTTCTGAATAAAATTTCGAAGCAGTTTTTTTCTTTGATTTTGAATCGGTGACACGTGATAAGAAATGGTCGATATGTTCAGGTTCGTTACAGCTTGAGCACAGAGGCGACAGTTCATAACCCCTTCAGGCGCGAATTAAATCTGACGTAGCGAAAAAAAAATTTTGTTCAGATTATGAATACATAACGCTATTAAAGAAGGAATCCACAAGAAATTCAGAAAAAAATTCATTGGTTCAATTTTTCAATGGCGTCCACATATGGGACATTGCGCCTCAAAGCAGTCATATTGTCACGTGACCGTTACCCAAGGCGCGCGCACGAAGACGCAGGGAAAGGAAGACGACGAAGGTGCGCCATGGCTTGTGCGTGGGTTTTTCGCCATACTGCCTGTTGTATAGGCTCTAGTAAATACATATTTTACATCTCGCTTTCCTTGTTGCAATACCCATGAACGGTGGAGAAGAAGAAAACAAACGCTTTTATTTCGGAGGCTCGCAAATAATCATTGCAGGAACACTGCTTAGGAAGTCTTTTCCGCAAAAATAATCAGAAAGAGTCTATTTGGTATGAAACAAATAAAAACAGTCGTTCTGAGATGTCAGACAAAGGAAAATGTTGCATTTCCTGCAGCGGACGCGGCTTTTGGATGTGCATTCCTCTCTCCGGCAGCGTTGTGCGTTAGCCATGTTTACTTGCTGCGGCCAATGATTAATCCCATCATAGCGAACAGTGCTGACTGGTAGTGGTGAAGCATTGGGTACCTTCTTTTTCACTGTTCGGGAGTTGTCATTGCTCGGACGTCCACGCTTCTTTTTGTGGCTTATTGCTGTCAGCAGGCAATTCGCGACGTCTGTTTGGAACGCCATCATGTCCAGTGTCTCTTTTCTTAGTAGCCCTGCTTTATTGGCATCCCTTAAGTATTCAAGCCAACTGTTGGAGAGCGCAAAAGATGCAAAATGGGAAATCACTCTCACAGGCCACTTTTTCGTTCGCGTCCGCATTGGTAGAGGGGACATGATGAAGTCTAGTTTGTCTACTCCACCCATGTATTTGTTGTAGTCCAGGACTACCTCTGGACAGTCAATGTCAACGTGGACCTTTTGGGATTCGCTCCATCTTCCTCACGGTGCCAATATTTCCAACTCCAAGGTGGGTAGAAGCCATGTTGACGGTCCCGTTGTCTTGCCAACGAACAAGGACAACTTCGTCGTTCTGGGAAACCCGCTCATCATAGTTCCCCGTCCTTCTTTCTTCATTTCCTTGTCTGTTTTCATGACGCATCCTGCCAAGCGGTTTCCCCTAATTGTGCCACTAGCCAAAATGCCGATCTCTTTTAACTCAAGAAAGAGCTTCACGGACGTAAAATAATTGTCCATGTAGCACTTGATGTTCTGTGCCTTCGGGAGGCTTTCAACAAGGCGCATTACGACGGAGCCACCAAGGCCAAGATGTGCATGTTCTTTGCTCACTCCCGTTCCCTTCCCTTGGTAAAACTCAAAGTCATGTGCAAGACCGTCAAAACTGCAGCGTACAAAACCTTCACGCCTTCTGGGTTCGGTTTTCCTTTCACAAATTGCTTTGCAGCAATGCGTCCTGTGAACGGCACCATCTGTTCATCGATGCTATTCTGTTCCAAGGGAACAAGCTGTAAGCAGCGGCTTCTGACAGCTTCTAGCAACGGCCCTAACTTTCCAAAATTTGTCTTGGCTGTTCGGGTCCCGTTCTTCATTAGCGTCGCTTATGTGGAGAGCGCCTTGATTTTGAAGAATCGCTTCACGCCCATCGAATCGGCTATTGCGGGAATCCTCGTTGCAGTTTGCCAATACATTCTGACGCGTGGGTATTTCAGAACACCCATCAGCATGAGCATTCCAAAAAATATTTTGATCTCTTCTTTTGTAGTGGCTAATACGGCACCGTCTCTTTGCAGGACATACCTGTTTGTGAATTCAGCAAGGTCTTCAAATATCTGTTCGGTGAAATACTTGCTAAAATACACAAGTGGCTGCTGGCATGTCGAGGCTACTTCAGGATTGTAGTGGCAGTCAACATCACTTGGAGCAAAATCTTTCTTCACCCATTTGAACTCAGCCTTCGTAGATGCCGCAGGTGCGTTCGAGCTGACCGTGGCGTCTGGTCGTGCAGGCAGTGCAGCTGTGGTCGTGGATGCGGTCACCTGACCATTGGCAGGCTGAAACAAACAGCGTAAATTAGGGTCAAAGTACCTTTAGACAGTTTGGTGCCATATGTTTCCCGAGAACACAAAATAATGTCTCACAATCTCGAGCAAACTTACTATGTTTTCTTCATTTTCTGCTTCCAATTCGTCATCTGAAAAGTCGCCATCTGAGATATCTCCATTTGATATTCTCATGAGGATTTCTTCTGCTGTCGCATCATCAACTTTTCTGACGTTTTGAAGCATGATCTTCAAGTCCTGGAGACAAAAAATCACACATAACCATCATATCTGCGCACACGGTGCGAAATGGCTGCCCTGCAACAAAGGCAGCACTAAGGCGCAATGTCCACGATCGTGGACGCGGTATTTTACGCACCCTTTTTGACGTTATAAATAGTTTCTAGTTGCAAAAGTCTTGTTTATTGGCATGAGGTATCTCTTAGCTCTTACTGACAAGTGCATAATTTCATGCCACCTCGAATGAAACATAGCAAGGGCTTGAAAAGTGAGAGCCACTTACGTGCGCCGCCGTAAAACGTGGAGGCGTCCATCTTTGAGAGTTGTTTTTGTAGTTATTTTGTGTCAGCTGCGGCAGATGGCGCCACGGGTCGCTGCAGCAACATGTAGTGATAGAGAGAGCACTGGTTGCGCGCGAGATTCAAAGTAAATTTCGAGATATTGAGCTGTGAAGTTGGCGTCCACAAATGTGGACGCTGCGCCTGAAGGGGATAAACAACCAGCCACCAACGTCGTCTTTCTCTTCTTCCAGACAGTCTGTGCCGGCTGTTGCGTATCAATATAATACAGGAAACTAGTTCTGCCGCATCTCTTCAAAACTATCCAGCCGTTTCCGGTCAGCCTGGTGGTCGGGGAATATGCACGTTAGTGGATAAGAAATATACGCACTTGTCTCATGACCTGGAGATTGCGATGTCGAAAACGTCATGTTGGAAGTTCTGCTGAACACGAGATGTCTCAACCAGCGAAGAAAACAGCGTCATTATACTCAATATATACAGCAGTCCCAGGGACTCACGACCGCAGTTTAAGACGATACTCAAAAAGTGCATTGACCTAACCGGCGCCCGTCTCTTTGTCATCGTCGGGGACTTCAAACGCCCCTTATGGACTATGGGGTACGTCTACGACACGAGCAAGGGCCGAAGATTGTGGAAGAACGCCAACAAATTGGACCTCACACTCGTCACGGACAAGGAATTCCCGACCAGCATTGGCAACTCAGTGACATGGGGACACCACCACCGATCTGGCGTTTGTGAAAAATGTAGAGGGAGCGGAGTGGAATAACACTGCAATGGACTTTGGCAGCGACCATTACGTACCCGAGACCCACTTCGACATCAACTAAAGTAAATTTAGACAAGTCACCGTCACATTGGGATTGTTTTTGTGAGCTCCGTTGTAAAGACATTTTACCCACACCCAGAGACTTGGCAGCCTGGTGTGAACGAATCAAGAGCGACGCGGAGTCATCCACAAAGAAAATTTCCACCAACCTGGAAGTAGACATGATGGATAGCAGGCTAGCTCACCTGATTCAAGCCAAGCAGGCGCTGCTACTATGATGGAAGACACAGAGATTCAACTGAAGGTTAAGGACAAGAATCTCAGAGCTCAACAAAAGTATCGAAGATCACTGTCGAACCCTCTGCAAGCAGCAATGGGACGAGGTCTGTGACTCGATCGATGGCCAGATGCGCAATGGCAAGTCCTGGGCTTACTCATTTACTCAATGAGGACAACACAAGGTCGAATCTGAGACACACTCTCGCCAGAGCCTTCTACGATGCAACCAGGATGCATCTACGATGCAACTAGAAGGAGGTTATCTCATCGGTGGCTAAAGTCAAGGCACGAGTGAAAATTAAACCTCTCACTGCAAAGTACGAATCCTCAACCTCACTATTTAAAGAGAAAAATAAATCTAGTTTTTGGTTCATTAAGTACTACGGCTTGGTAGCGCTAGCCACCACCCGATCTAAAGTGTACAGCCGTATCCATCCATCCATTCATGTGGTCCCTACGGGACCAGAGTAGCGCATAGGTCCGCCATCTTGCCTGGCTAGCAACCAGCTTTGCGGCAAAATCGCCCTCTGTTTTTTTTTCAGCCGACACCCTGCCGTGTTTCTTTCTTCTTGTTTTGTGTGTGTAGCATATTGACATACTAGCTTGGCTTGCGACTTTCACGCACTGTTTGCTGTGCTTGAAGGCCGCTTTTCTGCCTGATCGCCAACGAAGTGCAACGTAAGAGCTGACGAAATAGCGTGGTAAAAAAAAATTCGGCAGATACCACGTACATGGGAATCGACGTTATGCGAAGCATGCGGAGGGAAGGTGACCGTGTCCGAATTTTTTTATTGAGCGACATGTCATAAGATGACGCTAATGTATGTACAAATGTTGCACTCACAGACATATGTTGAAGAGTTTCAGATGTTCACATAATCAGTCATTTGCATTTGCGCAACGATGCCCACTGGAAAATACGTATAGCAACACCAGAAGCTGACAAGAAGCGCTGATGCTCGTGAGGATGCTGGCCCTGGACACTGCTGCATAAATCAACTTGAGTGCATGGCAACTAACCACAATTGACGTTAACCCGACGTGACCGCTGTATCGAAAGAGTACATATGAAATGTTTTTAAAATTGGGTAGGCCGCACTGCAACATTATTTGCATTTCGCGAAGATTGTCGTCTATATAAATAGAACTTCCGAGACATGTCGCAGCTCTGTGGTAAGATGCTTCACTGCCAAGCGGAATACTTGGGTTAAATTCCAGCTGGGACTTTAGCATTTTTTCTTTGCATTCGTCGGGTCGACGCTACTGATGTCGGGTATTTCTTAACGTTCGCGCGTTAAAATTGCCCTTGTATGTTCTCGTCGTTCCTGGGTATACATACTAAGTGTCAATCACCTGTGGCACTAACCCGCCTAGCAGCGGCACATACCCGCCCGTGTGTACGTGCCACTGTCTTGCGGGAAGTGTTTGACGGCGTTCGCGACGGGATTGTGACATTATTCAAGTCTTGACTAGCGCGTCTTGTTCATCAGATCATCTTACCCACCCATGCTAATTTTGGTTCACACCAAGTTAAGAGGATGCCCATGAGAGCACCCAAACGTAAGCGGATAGATAGATAGATAGATAGATATCTAGATAGATAGATAGATAGATAGATAGATAGATAGATAGATAGATAGATAGATAGATAGATAGATAGATAGATAGATAGATAGATAGATAGATAGATAGATAGATAGATAGATAGATAGATAGATAGATAGATAGATAGATAGATAGATAGATAGATAGATAGAGACAGACAGACAGACAGACAGACAGACAGACAGACAGACAGACAGACAGACAGACAGACAGACAGACAGACAGACAGACAGATAGATAGATAGATAGATAGATAGATAGATAGATAGATAGATAGATAGATAGATAGATAGATAGATAGATAGATAGATAGATAGATAGATAGATAGATAGATAGATAGATACGCTCAAAGTCACCGAAGATCGCTAAGAAATGCTTCGCATTAAAAAAAAAGCGAAGTTCTTGCTCAGCGTGTGGCGAGAAGCGGAGAGCGAACATTATCAACTTCTCCTCTCTTGCGACATTCACATATCGCAAATTTTCGCAATTTTTCACCGGATAACGAGAAGGAGCATTCAGTATTCACGTTATGCTGGTGAAATATGCGACATTCGTTGAACTTGACGGTACACGAAATTGTCCGATTAGTCTCGGTGAATATAACCCGCAGGAGAGTTATGCCTTCAGCTTTTGAAGTGCGTAAGAGCATAACGGTGCACTCTTTGCACAATTCGCGTTGTGTGACGCACGTTTGTTACTTCACTGTTCTAAAACAATTATTTCACACATAACGCTAATTCTTACCCGATATACAGCCTACATAAAGTCAGTGTACAATATGGCTCGCGGTTTACAGTATAGCTTTGTTATAGAGTACCCTAGCTGCAGTCGCTCGAAAGACTCGGGTTTGATTTCCAAGTAGACATGTATTTCTTTTTCGTATAGTTTTTCCCCCAAATTTCATGCAATAGTGATCACGAGCACCGGCGGTGGTGAACATCTACCGCGCCGGAGTCGGTTCTTGTGATCTCATAAAAGCTTTCGCTGTAAAATTCAGCGGCTTCCACAACCGCGCCCTTGTAGCTACGTCAGTGGCGAATAAATATATTTCCTTTGCATGAAGATAGGTAATATGGCTCCCTTTGAACAGATATCAATCCGCAACAAAGAACAGTGCAGTTCTCTTGTAGAATGTACACCACAAACGAAGGAGCACTCAGCACCTGCTGAAACATCTTTTACCAGTTTACCCGATGACTGTGATGGTAGAACTGCAGACCTGGTGCGCACAAAGAGCCGATCCACAGTTACCCGCACGCATCCATCAACCACATTCAGAAACTGCTCGAAGACTAGCGGATTTCACTTTGAACTTGACTGGCGATGATTCGAGCCAATGCAGCGGTGGCATCGGAAAACACAAAATTGGCCTGAGCATCAGCTTCTCCGCAATGCATGGTTGCTGGCGGCGGCGGCGGCGTTGGAAAACAGTTGCACTACTCTGGTCCTGAAGGGACCATACACAGTTACTCTACACAGTAGCTCAGCCGCAAGGCCCTACGGTAACGTCCACTTTTCACGTATATTGCTGTATGTTTCCCCACATGTGATAACCCAATGGAAACGGCTACAGCAGCTCAATGCAGATTGTCGTACTGAAGCATTGTTCTGAGCATTATTGTTACAGGTATAACGGTGTGTCCTTGCTTTTTTCGATTTCTGTTCTGTTATAGTTACCTTTGATCAGTTGTCTACTTCTAAGAGCACGTGTAAATCTACGTATTCCCTCCTGCAATAATGTCTTCTGCTGCTGCAGGTATTGGAAATAAATGGCAATAAATATTGTTATTGTTAAACTGGTACTGTACGTGCTTCATTCATATGGTCATCCGCTAAAATGCTCTTGAAGTTCAGCGTAATTCACCAACGTTGTCATTGCTTGCTTAGGACATCGGAAGAGCTGCGAACTTGATGCTGGAAAAAAAGACGTCTGGGAAGCTCGGCTCATTCAAGGGGACGAAGAATCCACTCTTGGTAGTTTACCCACTCCTCTCTCATTTTCGCTTCTAATTCTGGTGAGGAGAAGCTGCCTGTCGAGGAGGTCTGCGTGCACTCTTGGAAAAAGTTAGTAATAGTGTAGCAACTGTAAGTGAATAGGTAGTAACTGCAGCAGTTACTACATTTTTGGACCGTTACTACCCTTTCGCTACCTTTTTACTACCTACGTTAGTAAACAGTTACTAGCTACAACCGTTGCTAGCTTTTTGCGACCTGTTTACTACCTACGTTAGTAAACAGTAACTGGAATGAAAGAGGTAGTAACTGCAGCCGTTACTAGCTTTTTGCTAACCGGCTGTTGACTGTCTCATTCAAAATAGTAGGTGACACCTATTGTGATAATTTATGAGTTGAATCGTCTTGACGTATTATCATTAAACGAAAAACTGACGTAGAAGATATCCATAGATAAAAAAATACCTTTTGTTTTATATTATGCATGCGAGATATGTAAACATCGTTCTGATATTGTCGAAATGGAGAAGTACAAGTTAACTTACAATAAGCGAGCGCTACACCCGTTGTAATAGTCAATTACAACAAACTAAGTAAATTACTGCACTGCACATATTTACAAGACAAGCGGATCAAAATAACCAGACGGTCACACTTTGCCCTGAGGACGGTCACAATTATTAAACTGCGGCGTGTCTCCAAACATTATTATTGTTTTGGCGTGTGTCACAGGTCCCGTTAATTAGGAAGGCGATCGCCGGGCTAATTCCAAGGACCGAAATATCGCCCCCCCTTAACTGCACCAAGAAAGCGTGGACAATTTAGAAGTGGTCCTACTTGGCACGCCAGCGGACGCCGGTTCTGGCCCAAAGAACAAGTCAGAGCCGAGAGTTGATAAACAAAACAAAATTATATTCTCAATTAGGTCAGATCAAATCGATACAAAAATATGCACACTCGACAATAGTTGAATACGATATGTGACCAATCAGACAACGTACTACACAGTGCAATCAGCCACACTCGAAACAACGGACACAAACAACAATACGCACTACAATGCAGTCGCATGCATCGAACAACCAAGGCACTTAAAGACTAAAGAGTTCGAAAATTTATTCAGTCTAAAGTCCTTGGAACAAAAGTCTGAATGATACTCTTCCGAGAATCACTCACTCAAAGTCCAGCGCTGTTGTCGTTCCGTTGCCCCCGAAGTTTCTCTTCCATGAAACCTCGCGTCTTCAATTGGCCACTCTTCAAACTTCAACTTCTTCGCCGGAACACGTCGGCTTCCCACGCGCAGCTGTTGTCACGCGTCTTCGCTCGCTGGCGGTAGACACGCACTCCTGCCAGCAGCACGAGTCTTCACCCCTCAGGTGGAAATCATCTTCGTTACTTGTTTTGTCACTGAGGAGAGAATCTTCGCCGACGACATGGCGGAAACACCCTACGCACTCTGGCGTACACTTTTTTCTTCTCCTCTGTCACTGAGGACAAAAGGCTTCGCCGACAAGGCGGAACACCCTACGCACACTGGCGCAAAATTCCTTCTTCTCCTGATCTCCCATCTCTGCTGCTCGGTTAAATGCCTTTCGCGCTAGATTCCAGAAAATTCTCATCGTTTCGTCGGCGCGACGCACAGCTAGCACAGCCAAGGCTGGGGAAAGCGCGAGACGCTTCGAGGGCCATCCGCGACTCGTGACGCAACTCTGCATCACCACGCTCTTTTCCCTCGAGAACCTTCCAGGACTTGCTCAGCCGCCGATGTGAGGAGGGTGATCGGTGAGACTACGCTTCCGAGGAGCAGAGACGGCGCGCCCGGGGAGCCTTTGGATGTTTGTTTTCCTCTTTATCGTTGACCTTGAGGCGTCTCTCTAGCGCTTGGTCGCGAGAGTTCGGCGGCGCGCCCTTTTTAGAGCGCTCGTTTGTGACGATAGCTATAGCGCGATAACAAAACGACGACACAGAGACAAAAAGGACACGAAGGACACGAGCGCTCGTGTCCTTCTTGTCCTTCTTGTCTCTGTGTCGTGGTTTTGTTATCGCTCTATATTATCGTCATGCCATACCAACTAGCCCAAGCTGCCACCTCTCGTTTGTGACAGCGCGTCAAACTCCAAAAGTGACTATTACCTTCTAAACGCTGATGTATTAGCCACGTGAAGCCTTCAAATGCACTAAGAATGAGTTCGGTACCTTGTTTTGGCCACTGTGCATAATGCCTTTTTGTGACCTTTTTAAAATAAATAAATATAACATATTGTTTTATAAGTAAGGCTCATTAAAAATCTTGTGCTAGGTGCCCAAACACACGTAACCAAGTAGTCAAATATAGTTCACATAAAAAACAGCGCCAAAAACGAGAGACAAGAAAAAGAAGGAGACAGACAGCGGCACTGAACTTACAACAAGATTTATTTGCCAGAACCGCACAATATATACTTGGGCAGCTTCTAACAAAAAAAGAAAATACAAAACAAACAATACAGAATCCACCTAACAACCACATAGTCATCTTCACAACGCACCATGAGCAGCACGTGTGCTAACGTGCCGAAGGAAATCTATTTCTTTTAATGATAGCGCAATCGAAGGCCTGTTGACACAAGCACTGCCCAGCCTTTCTATTCTATGTGTCAGCAGGCCTTCGATTGCGCTATCATTAAAAGAAATAGATTTCCTTCGGCACGTTAGCACACGTGCTGCTCATGGTGCGTTGTGAAGATGACTATGTGGTTGTTAGGTGGATTCTGTATTGTTTGTTTTGTATTTTCTTTTTTTGTTAGAAGCTGCCCAAGTATATATTGTGCGGTTCTGGCAAATAAATCTTGTTGTAAGTTCAGTGCCGCTGTCTGTCTCCTTCTTTTTCTTGTCTCTCGTTTTTGGCGCTGTTTTTTATGTGAATCATGTCGTACCAACTCGCCCAAGCAACCACGTTAGCAAATATAGCTCTATAGGTTCAAATTTGTTATAATTCATCCTGAAACACAAGTGCTCCCCAGTGCCAGACATGCCCCTGCAAAGTAGTGCCTATATACAACCCACGCTTATTTATACAACATGTATGCGTAAAAAATGTTGAATTAGTAAAAACGAGCTTGGTACTGCATTAACCGCGGTTATCCGGCGATGTTTCGAGGATGGTGTCTTTCCATCAAGTTTTCGAGATGGACGCATTGTGCTTATTCCAAAAGGTGATGCTTCTTCTGTTAATCCTGAAGATTGGAGACCTATTACGCTTCTTAACGTTGACTATAACATATTCGCGATGGTGATTGTTCAACGTTTGAAGGCTCTGTTGAACACCCTGGTGGGTCATCACCAGGCTTCATCTATGCCTGGACGGGAAATACACAGTTTGTCCTTTACCACCAGGGATATCATAGCCTATACTCTGTCGCGATCTGCACGTGGTCTCCTTGTGTCTTTAGACCAAGAGAAAGCATTTGACCGACTAGAGCACACGTATATCTTTAAAGTGCTCACGGCCCTTGGTTTTCCCGGTACTTTTGTTGAATTAATTAGACATACCTACTCTGGTATAAAAAGCACACTAGTTCTAGATGGTTGGGAGAGTGCTGCCTGGATGCCCCTTGTCTCCTGTTCTATTTGTCCTCAGCCTTGAGCCATTTTTTTGGTGCTCTAGAAGCAGATTCGCGTGTCCGGGGTCTTGCGCTTCCCGGCAGCAGTACCGTAAAAGTCACAGCTTTTGCTGACGACATAACCCTGTACCTTTCAGATGAAGATAGTGTTTCTCATAGCCTGTGTTTATTCTCCCAGTATGGGGACATTTCAGGTGCCGCGCTAAACCTCTCTAAATCCCAGTATTTGTTCATCGGCTATCCCAACTCCACACTTAGGTCCACATGTCTTCTTCAGCCGGCTGCGTCTCTTCGCATTTTAGGAATTCTATACAACCACTACGGCATTTGTAACTCCATTTGGTCAAACGCCCTCGATGAAGTAAAACAAGAAATTGAGAACGCCCGGAAATTCGACTTCCCGCTTCTTGAGCGGAGGTACCTTGTGCAGACTGTGTTCTGCGGTCGCATTTGGTACCTTTCTCACGTGGAACAGCCGCCTTTACGCATCGTGAGGTCATTGCAGTCTGCCTTGTGTTCCTTCTTTTGGTCTGGCGGCACTGAGTTGGTTTCTCGTGCGGCGTTAGGGCAGCAGCATTCCCAGGGAGGTTTTGCTTTCCCTTCGGTATCAATACGCTGCCGGCTATTGGCCCTGCGCTTCCTGTTGCGCCTCATACAAGAAGAGGGATCCTCCACGCGAACTCTGGCATATTATTTTCTAGGCACTCACCTTCGGTATTTATTGCCTAATGTGCGCCTTAATCAGGGCCCACAATCATTAGTACTTCCTTCGTTTTATGCAACAGCTGTCGCGTTTTTTCGTCATATCCAGTCGAGTTGCCCTGATTTAGATGTGTTAGACAATTCTATCGTTGACACAACAGCCGCGTGGTTGCTCCCGTTAGTTCCTCCAGCACACCGCACCCGCTCTAGTCGTGTGTCTTGGAGCACGCTGACGGCATCGTTTCTACCTGGCCACCTCCGGGACTTCATGTGGCGGCTTGGGTGGGGCGTTCTTCCTACCCTTGACCGCCTAGAAAGGTGGAGAATGGTCCAGTCATCAACATGTCCGAACTGCTCCCTACGGGAAACAAATCAGCATGTGTTAAGGCAATGTGTTGTTGCTCGTGTTTTCTGGAGGGCTGTGCATGCAGGATTTCGTGGCCTTGGAGTAAACCGCTTTGTTTCTTCTGGACGTTGTTCTCAAGGTCGCTTTGCCTGCCTTCTTATTGTTGCTGGTGCCTACTGTCTTTGGCGTAATCGTTGTGAAGCTGTTGCAGCAGGTCGTCGCCACCGTGCTCTCTTCCCGATTTTGGAGCGAATGTACAAAGAAAGGTATCTGTGTTGTCAGAGGAACTCTTCTTTCTGGGTGAGGAGGAATTCCTTCGACACTGGTCCTGCCGTTTTGTGTTCATCTGTGAGAGACGTGTTAGGCTTGTATTCAGGCCTGCCTGGTATTGGTAGGTTAATGTTTGTTTAGTACTCCTACAAATACCTTGTAAATACTATTTAAATATCTGACATATAGATCTCTACATTTCATTTATGTGTTCTTCGTTTACCACGTATTCTGCATATGTTGACATTGTTTTTGTAACAATTCCTGTTTAGTTGGGTAAGTTGTGTATGTTGTGTTCCGTTTGCATATGTACACATATCTTTTTGTAACAACTTTTGGTGTGTCTGTGGATGTTGCGTTCTGTCGCAATGTTCTGTTGGATTGTAATTGATGTTCACTGTCTTTGAGAATAAATTTCTCTAAACAAAACGGCTGAGTGCTCTCCCATAGTTGAGTACGAAGTACTCAAAATCGTAAAAACATTTTTTTCTAATGCGAAGCATTTCTTAGCGAACCTCGGCGACTTTCAGCGTATCTACCTATCTGGCCGCCTACAACTTTTAGCTCTCCTGGCCGTTTCGATAATGTTATGGATGCCAAACTTGGTATGGCATAACGTGACTGTGTGAAGAACATATTTTACTACTCATAATATGAAAATCATGATATGTAAGTCATGAATGTCATAATTTGACTTTCATGGTCCTGCAGGTAGTTTCGTTCACATGACATGTTGCAATATTGGTATGGTAGGGCATTATCGCACGGCGAACGCAAGCGACAGACCCTAACATGAAAAGTATGACATGCGTGTCATGTAACAACAAGACTACATGCCGAGCTCATAATGAGTTCGCGGCCCTTTTCGCTAGCGACACATATACATAGTTTCGTATTACGGGACGTGAATAGAGGACGAAGGTATGATACTGATGTAAACATGATAATCATGAGATGCGTATCATGTACCAACATGACTACATGCCACGCTCACGATGCGCTGGCAACCGTTTCGCTAGCTTCACTTATACCAAATTTGGTACCACGGGACGGGAATGGATGACGAAAGCATGATACTGGTGCAGATATGATAAACATGAGATGCGTGTCATGTAACAACATGACTACATGTCACAATGATGATGCTCTCGCGGCCGTTTCGCTCGCTTTGCATATGCCAAATTTGGTATTACGTGATATCAATGGATGACAAAGGTGAATGGTGCAAACATGGTAATTATTAGATGGGTGTCATGTGAGAACATGAATACATGCCACAGTCAAGGCGCCAATACGTTCCGATGTGACGCGGTGCACGTGCTCGCCGGCGTTCATTTCATCGCGTCACGCCGGCGTTGCCACGCCAGGTGCCTGTCCTGCCATATACTCGCAGGCGCGCGCCACGTTTCGTTGCTTTGACGCATGCGCGTCCAGCGTTCCTCCGTCACGAAAAGAGGGAGACGCAGTGTTGTCAACGTAAAGAGTGGTCAATGGCTGCCTGTCGCGGCCCAAGGCCGTAGGGTTCCTGCCGTCTGCTAGGTGGCGCACACAAAACACTGAACGTGAACCGATGGATCACAACGTTGCTAATAAATAACTTACGCATTTAAGTAGTATTTTGAAATAATGAGTTGGTAGAATAGTTCTTTGGAAATTAAAAAAGGCGGTTGCCTTGGCTAAGGCGAATCCGCTTGCATCGCTGCTAGGTCTGACCATACGTGTACCTCCTGTTGTCGCTGCATCACCACGGCGCCATTCTCTCTCACCAGCTTACGCATTCTCTTTCACACGCTTACGCATTCAACAAAAAAATGTAAGCAAATCGAAATAATTTACAATCTAGTAATCTACTACAGTTGATCCTTAGGCCACGAATACGTAATGAAAGGCGTTTTTTTTTTTTCAAGCGTTTCTATGTGCTCATGTAAGCATTCTAGCGCGTATGACAGCTTGCTGCTACACGTCAAGCAATCCGAAAAATCGAAACCTTTCAAAATAAGAAATCAGGTTTTATTGTGCAAGAACACGCAAAGCATACCGATGACTACTGTTTCGGATAAAAACGGGTCAAAACCACCTTCTATATATTAACAAAAAATACTCAGGCAACAATAACTCAAACGCGTTTCCCATTAGCCCTTACATAATATCGTAAATTAGCCAGTGCTTTTTCATACGGGAGAAAAGCTCCCCTTAAATTCATCAACGTCGCCACGTTCTTTCGTGAGCATTTCGTGCTCACTTGCAATGCACACCTACTCAGGCGTACGTGTGAAGTTAGAACATGATCCGCATTCCACTTACAGCTAACTCACCCTTAACTAGCACGCTTCCTTTCTGAGTTTTGTAATACACCGGGAATCTAGATAACTTTCAATCTCTATATCGTAATGTGATCGTTAGCGAATTTCGTAAGGTGTACTTTCATTTATGCTCAACATGACTCCCGCATTCGCAACTGGAACTCATTAAAAATTATTCTTTCACAATAGAAGTACAGTTAGAGCTGATCCATTGCAAGACTGGTAAAGTCGCGAACAGAATCAACGAGCAGTTTTAAGATATTGTACGATGGCGAGTGAGGCACAAGTTTTTCTTTCCACCACGGTGACCCCACCCCCATGAGGACAGCTGGTATTGGAACGCCGCAGCGCCAAGTCTAATTTGCCCAAGACATGCATTACATACTGCTGGGAAAACGGGACATTGGAAAACTTGGAAAACTTTGATAGCTAAAATAACTGGGCTTTTTCTTCGTTACCCTTTCAAAGCACAGGCCACTTTCCGCAAGAACACCCCACTCTTACTCCTTCATTAAGAATGGGAAAAATACGCCATTAGCACGGGAGCGGTGAAATACAATCTGCACGGAATATTTTTGCCATAACACCCGCAAAAGTGAGAGTAAAAAAAAAACTCGCGCCGTGATCGAAAAGCCGATAGTATTTTGCAAAATTAAATGTTTGCCCCAAATCGCTTATTCGAATCAACCCATGTTGAAGCGATCAAGTGGGAATACTCACAAATCGGCATCCGCAATTGAATAATCAAAGGCACAGCACGCACATTCATATCACACATGGCACCTAATATACTGAGTACAACGCCCCTCTTCCTTGATTCATAGAGCCAATAGAAATTCCAAGTAGGCCAATAAATGTATGTAGTGTAATCATTGCAGGCAGCATCACCACTCCATCAGCGGCCAAAACGAATGCATGAAAGCAGGCACGGAACTTTCAACAAAAAAGATGCTGCAGCAGCTGTGCGATAGCGCAAATGCAGTTGCAAATACACCTTGCACACACTATAAACGGACGTGGGCCGCAGCGCAACAGTGCATGTCACACGGTTCTCTTGCAGAAGTGCCACAAAGCTGGCGACACACGGCTTGAAGTAGCCACCATGTTAGCCGTTTTCTTTTCGTCGCCTTGCGAACACTTGAGACGCAAAAAACATCTCACGCCTCAAGCCGAGTTCGCCGGCTCAGACGAGTTCTCAACGAGCTCCCAACGGTCATGTTTTATTGGGTCATTGGCCGCAGGGGCTTGCGATTTGATCTCGTGATTCGTAATAGCCAATAGAATGACATCGTGACGTCCTCCTCCTCCTATTATTTCCTCCTCTGCGCGCAAGTGATGAGGGGGCGGAAGAGAAGGGCAGAACTTATGGGTAGAGTAATACTCTCCTCTCCTCTTCTCCTCCTATGGAATACTAACCGAACGTGTCGTGATTGAGTGTAATAAATGCTCTCCCCATTCTATTCTCCTTCTGCATCGGCTGGGCGAACGAAAGGCACTCTCTCTTTGGCTTTCGTGGTTGGTAGCCTGTTAATTGTTTAGCTATCTTCGGTCAGCCGTGCGCCCCAGTGTTGTAGAAAATTTTGAAAAATGGTGATATCAACACCTAGAATACTGAAGGTAATCTTCCTAAGCTTTATGGTTCCATCTTCAGACCGAACGGATGAAGCATACATATATAAATTACCTGAGGCACATTTATCATCACAAAACCGCAGGCTCACAACCACTGAAAATGACCGTGGCATCAGGAGACATCTCCACTACGCTCCACCTTAATGAGAAGAAATGACGTGAACTTCCTCCGAAAATGCATGTAAGATCTACCAAGAAACACCCACCCTGAATTTCACCTCAACCGCCGGAAACAAGGAGTCAAGAAGCTGCTGCGTACCTATGGACAAGAAGTAGGAGTTCATTGTGTGAACGACGACGGCTATACGCCTTCAAACATTACTATAACCTGGCTGCCATGAATAGTGAGAGCTAGATTGTTTTTAAGAGCAATACTCATGGAGTTTTCGTTTTCATGTTGTTTTTTACAGCTTGTTTTTTTTAGTCACACTCATTCTTGCGTCAAGACCCAGTAAAGTTACCAACCTGTTCAGCTATAGTAAGACCTACATTAAAATATGCAAGTATCATATGCGTGGGTTCTTTATCAGAAAGGACTAATTAATCGAGTTGAGTGAGCTGCTGACCCGCAGGTTGTGGGATCGAATTCCTGCTGCGGCGACTGCATTTTCAATGTAGGCGAAAATTCTGTAGGCCCATGTGCTCAGATTCGAGTGCCCGTTAAAGAACCCCAGGTGGTCAAAATTTCCGGAGCCCTCCACTACGGCGTCTCTCACAATCATATGCGGGTTTTGGGACGTTAAACCCTACATATTATTCAATCAAGTTGAGCGAGTACAAAGAAGAGCAGCTAGATTCATTCTTTCAAGATACTCTCGAACTAATTCTGTAACAGAGATGATACAACAACTAAACTTACCCTCTCTTTTGGAACACCGTCGTATAGCCAAGCTAAAATTCTTGTTTTTGCTTTCTCTAAATACATTTAACTTTGATGAAGCGCAGTACCTCGTTCCGCGACCTGTCCAGAACGTACGAAATGACTACCGCAGCAACTTTCGAATCCCCAAATCTCGTGTGAACACATACGCATACCCATATTTCCTTAGAACCATAAAAGACGGTATGGAATCGTGAAACTAAAAAAATTTGAATTGAAGACTACAGAATAGTTTCTAAGTAAATCTTCCTGAATGCTAGTTCTTGTTTTTTTTAATTTCATTGAATGTACCGAATCACACAAATTTCGTGTGACATGTAGAATTTAGTATTGTGATGCTTAATGTTCTGCAGTGAATGGTGTATGGATAATGTAGGTGGTGGAGCAAAATATTGTGACGGAAAATTTTCGTTTTTTTCGTCTATGCATTGCTTCTTTATGCTTGGCGTGATAGTTATTATGTCAGATTTTGTTCACTGTTTATATGTAATGACTGTCACAAACGAGCGCTCCGAAAAAGCGCGCGCCGCCGAATTCTCGCGACCAAACGCTAGAGAGACACCTCAAGGTCAACGATAAAGAAGAAAACAAGCATCCAAAGACTCCCTGGGCGCGCCGTCTCTCTTCCCTCGGAAGCGTATATAGTTCGCCGACTGACCTCCTCACATCGGCGGCCGAGCAAGCCCTGGAAGGTTCTCGAGGGCGTGGTGATGCAGCGTTGCGTCATGCGTCGCGGACGGCCCTCGAAACGACTCGCGCTTTCCCCAGCCTTTGCTGCACATCGCGCCGACGGAAACGATGAGACTTTTCTGGAATCTAGCGCGAAGGGTATTTAACCGCGCAGCAGAGATGGGAGATCAGGAGAAGAAGGAATGCTGCACTAGTGTGCGTAGGGTCTTTCCGCCGTGTGGGCGAAGCATTTTGTCCTCAGTGACATAGGAGGTAATGAAGAGGATTTCCACCTGAGATGTGAAGACTCATGCTACAAACAGAAGAGTGAGACTACCGCCAGAGAGCGAAGATGCTTTCTGTAATCGCAACGCTTGAGAAGCCGACGTGTTACCGGCGAAGTTTGGTCCTTGGAGAGCAGCCAAGCGAAGACGCGAGGTTTCCTGGAAGAGAAACTTCGGAGGCAGCGGAACGACAACAACGCTGGATTTAGAGTGAGTGGTTCTCGGAAGAGTATGATTCAGACTTTTGTTCCAGGGACTTTGGACTGAATACAGTTGTTGGCGTATTGTTGTTTGTGTCCGTTGTTTCAAGTGTGGCTGATTGTACTGCGTAGTACGTTGTTTGATTGGTGACATATCGTGTTGAACTATTGTCGAGTGTGCATATTTGTGTATCGCTTTGATCTGCCATAATTGAGATTATAATTTTGTTTTGTCCATCAACTCTCGGCTCAGACTTGTTCTTTGGGCCACAGGCGGCGTCTGCTGGCGCGCCAAATAGGGCCACTTCTAAATTGCCCACGCTTTCGTGGTGCACTTCGGGGGGCCGATAATTCGGCCCTTGTAATCAGCCCGGCGATCGCGTCCCTAATCAATGGGACCTTCGACAAAGACACATTGTGGTTTTAGATTTCTTGTATAAGATGTGCCCTGGTATTTCATGTAAACAATGATTAGATTTATGCCCCATCCCTGTAACGACCTAGTCGGCCAACAATACCTGCAAATAAATAAAATAGTCATATATATTTACAATATCTTAAATTTTTACTGATGTGTTGAAATGTTCATGTTGACAATTAATATGCTTGCGAATACTGTGTGCCTTTTTTTACGGCTTGCTCGATGCGATGGTGGCTTTTCTACATAGCAATGTTATTTCAGAAAAAAAAACTGAATACACTGCAGTTTGTATAATTAGTAAACGTTATGCATTGATTTTTCAAACGACTTGCGGCGATGAAGCCGCAAGTCGACCATATTGACTGGGCAAATTCTCCTCTCTTGTTTACATTCGAATGTAAAGCAGAAGGCACGACCCTCTCTCCGGCTCGGAAAGCACGTGAGCTGCGCAGAGCGCGTGTCGTGACGATCCGAAACTAATGAAACGGGGCTCAACACTCTGGGCCAGCGTGACGCCTTCGGCGAAATCATTTCGTCCAAGTATGAACAGCAAGCAATGGCACACCGACAACGAAGCAAGTACAAGAGAACGTGCGCTAGATGCACTGACAGAGGCAAGTGTTTTCACGTCATCAATTCAGCAACTGTACAGACAACAAGATTGGTGGTGCGCCTTTTATGTATACGGTTGCATTCCGCCAAGCGGTCAACGCCGCGTCCAGCCTTTGTGTCCTTGTTCCGCGTGAAACTCACCTGCGTCACGATTCTGCGACCGTGGCCACTTTGAGCACGGCGATAGTGACACTTGAACGTGGTTTCTCTTAAAATAAGATTACATGCAATGCTGGGGGAGATTATACGAAGCGGAACAGAAAAGATGTTTTATTGCGCACATGCAAGTTGTCACTTGCACATGGCACTTTATTGTGCACTTTATAGACCATGTGCACTTTATTGTGCACATGGTCCTCATCGTCTTGCTGGGCTCAACAGCGTCGTCCGTTGTCACAAGCAGGAGCACTGCCCAACCGTCACTGACCTGCAAGGCGTTCGTCGTCGTTCCGCTTCGTCATGGGGCCCAACGCAACTTCGCTGAACACCAATTGCTTCATCCGCGTCATCCGCCACACGACACAAGGATATGCACTCGTTTTACGCACTGTTGAAACCCCGTGATGGGCAACAGGATTTGTAAACGTTGCTAAGAGTACAGTACCTGCAAGGAGAACACTACGTAACCAATAACGCGGCGCAGAGCACGGATATTGTCCAGCACGAGACCTGGGGAGGCACACATGCCACCGCCAGCCGCGGCCGTTCACTAGTAGACCAGCTCCACTGCTCAACACGTAACCATAGCAACGCTACAGTGTACTTGAATGCTTAGCAACGCCACCATTGTGCCCTGTGAATATGGCCGCCATGATGTCATTTCCGCCACACTTTTCACGCCGCGCGCCGGCTGCAGGTAGGAAAGGGCATGCCCATGGGCATGCCCTCTCCTACTTTTCCTTGCTCCGTGGCCGCATGGTTACAGTGTACTCTTCTCTTTACGTTTACTATGTTACTCTTTACTGCATTACTCTATGGTGTTGTCTGCGTAACGCATCGGCGCGAAATGCAGCATGTCGCATTTCGCGCCGGTTGCCGTCGGGCCGCGCCGGCAGACGCAGGACGCACCTGGCTTCAGAATATATAGTGCTCACGTTTTGCTAACCTAGCGTCACTGTTCCCAGCGTGTGCGCGCGTCAACGCTACATCGGAGTATATTGGGCCCTTCATGATGCACTCGTGGCCTTTTAGCTGGCTCTACATATACCAAATTTTGTGTTACGTGACGTCAATGGGTGATGAAGTATATAACTGGTACAAACATAATAATCTAGACACGCGTTTCATGTAAGAACATGACAACATACCACGCTCATAGCATGCTCGCAGCCATTTCTCTAGCTCCACATATACTAAATTTGGTATCACAGGACCTGAATAGATGACGAAGGTAAACGACACATCCAAACATGATAATCATGACACGGAAGTCATGTATGGCGTCATTTACCTCACTTCGCAACGTTGTACTGACTTTAAAGTGACATATCAACATTTCTTATTCGTGCTTTGCATAACATCGATTTCCACTGTACGTGGGATCTGCCAATTTTTTTTCTTAACACATAGTTTTTTTTTAGCGGGATGGCTCAGTGCTCTCCCATAGTTGAGCATGAAGTACTTGAAATTATTAAACATTTTTTCTCAACACAGATCTATGTATTCTCCGCGTTCATGACACACCACGCGTATTACCCGAAGTTGTCTAGTAATGAGACGTTGATCGACCAACATTAGCAGTGGAGAAATAATATGCTGAAATGAATGAACAAGGTAGTATCGGTTACTGCTTTTTTCTTGAAACCTTTAAAAGTTACTACCCATGAATGGTAACGGCTAGGGTAGTAACGGTTACTCAATGCTGGTAGTAACAGCAAAGCTAGTAACTGTTACCACCCTCACCGTTAGTAACTGCACTTGCTACCAGGGTTGTCACATATGCGACAAACCATTACTACCCCAAAGTTAGCAAGTACTAGGACCTTTTTTCTTAAGAGTGTTCGCAGCACGACTGCTGGCTGTAATTGTAGATAGCTGAAAACCAAGATAACTTGGAACTTTCATGTATTATCACTCTTACCCGTCATGTGGTAGTGGTGAAGAATATGAAGTCTTGAGAGGACGCTGTAGCTCTGCCTTCAAGAGTAGAGCGTGCGATCAGGCCCCATGCGCATCGACTTCTCTGTTTCTAGCCTCACTTTCATTCTTCAGCGCTCGTGTTGTCCTGTTTGCTTTCCTTGCCTCGCCTTTAGGTTCACGTTTCTTCTAGCATCTTCGTGCTCACGCTGCAGTCCTTATCACCATGAATTCAAACCAACTAGCCCAAATAGTTGTTCTTCTTCTATCCACTTAGCTGTAATTATTCTTTTTGCGAGTCACTGAAAGGCCCGGCCACTACGCGCCCGTAAGGCAACACGTGAACCTGCGCAGATGCTCACGTTGTTGATGCTTTCGCAGCTGGTGACAATGTAAGATGGAGTGCTTTGCAATCGGTAAGCCTTCAAAACCACAAATCATTGTACAATTCACATGTTTTGACGTCATGGCTAGATTCTACGCTTCTGCCACATAACCGGGAGTGCCTTGAAGAGGCTCCACCCAACACATGACATTCATATAGAGTTTTTAGGGGCAAAGCTCCTTAAGTAGTGGATCGTGCGTCCTCGATGTAGGTAGCCACCTCTCGTTTCATTCTTGGAATGTCCGCTAGATGGCTGCACTTACATGTATTGAATATACGAATAAAAGATGCGAGATGGCACTTGGAGTGTTTCCTAAATGGACGAACGGACGTACATACGAACGGGTGGATGGACAGACGTCCGTACGGACGGACGCATGGACGCATGGACAGACGGATGGACCAAAGCAAGAATAAACGGACAGAAGCATGGACGCTCGGACGGACGGAAGGACGCTTCGCCCCCTCATCATCATTCACTACATAGGTATGCCGTGATTTTTGTATTGCATGATGTCACTCCAGAAGATTAATTTGTGGATTACGACGTTGTAATTTGAAAGGGACAGGTATCAGTGAAGCTTTCACATATGGCTTCATTCTGCGTAATGGATATAAGCTACGAGCAATACGTGCGTAAAAGGTTTTCGAACTTGATTTGCACCAACTAAGTGCTCTTAAGGAAATGCGTTCAGTAACGTGTGTGCGTCTTGTAATTGGTCACTGGCTTTTAAACCACGGACAACAACCACGGGACAACAACTGAGACCAATTATGATAGAACATTAATTTATAGAAGCGCTTGCTTCCATCATAGAAAAATATAAAGGTCATTCCAAGAACCTAGACACTCAACCGCATTTTCTAAAACCTGAAATTCGGCCTGTCAGCATAATTTAGGGCTAATAACATATTTATGAACTCCAGAATTCCTACTCACGCACTATATGAACGAAATATGGCTTCAGAAATTTCACCCACAAAACGAAAAAACACGCACGAATTACGGAAAGCAAGACATTGATCAATGTTATTGAATCGCTAAACCTCCACGAAAGAATATTGACCTTACACTGAAAGCTAAAGCCTTTGACACATGACATTGTACTATTGCAGTCATTTTATGTTCATTCTAACATGCATTTTAATAAATACCATGAAAGAAGAGAAGAGGTGGGGCTGCGGGGTAGAACACTTGCTTGCAATGCAACCGACCTGGTTTCCGTCCTCACTCAGATCCAAAAATTTCTATTTACTTCATTTGCATATTGAATTTTCGGTAACGAACAAGATGATTTTTTGCTCATGACCAACGACGCTTACGCCGACACTGACGCCGAAATTTCTGCGAAACGAGCTCCTTAACGATATCCCCTTAAAAAGCATGATTCTCACACAAACCAGGGTTAAACCGTGGGTTCACCTTCACCTTATACCTTCACCGGTAAATATGTTGAAAAAGCTCCCACTCCAGTATTCTTTAAGACCATCCTTGGGATGGACGCCTTCGCTCTTTGTCACTCCACCTACGTGACAGGTCTCCTTTAACGGTCGCAGGCCGAGCTGAACAAGCTCAACACCATTATCAGGTAGTCAAGGCTGCCCTAGGTATACCCAACAGTGCGTCGAACGAGAAACTCGTGAGCTTAGGCATGCACAATACTATGGAAGAAATGGCTGAAGCGCAAAAGACCGCGCAGTAGGAAAGACAAACGAGGACACGTGCGGGTAGCCTCATACTCAAAGCGATCGGGTCAGTCCCCAATATATCGAACAACCCGAAGAAGGTCGAAGTCGAACTGAACGCGGAGCTTAGAGACGTAATCACAACCACTTCCCTGCCGAGAAATATGCGTCCGGAACACAATGTCGGCAGGCGAAAACCGAGAGCGAAAGCTTCATTGAAAGAAATCAAACAGGTATGACAACAAGCGGCCGTCGCCGACGCAGCCTGGGTGAAAGGCAAAGAGGCCTACATGGCTCTGGTGGTCGACAGTCAGAGGGAGGTACGGGACGCCCTGACAATACTCACTTAGGATTCCATAGTTGCGGGGCAAGCCACGATTGCTTCAGCTATCAGGAAGAGAAAATGGTCATACATCTATAGTGACTCCAAAGCGGCAATTACGAGCTTCGACAAGGGCTATGTCACTGGGACTGGGGTTAAACTTATGAACAAAGTCAATGCTATTGATACTGAAATCCGATGGTTTCCTGTGCATATGGGACAAGTAGACGAAACTCAGGTCAACCTCCACGAGGTGACGAATGACTTCGCAAGAGGACTCGCTTGCCGTGCCGGTCAGACCCCACCCGACAGCCACTATCAATCCGGGGACTATAAAGATAATTTTATCACGTAGAACGACATCACAAGATATTGTTACTTGGGGCGTAGGCAATTCCCATTGACACACACAAAATTGAACAGGGCTCAGGCAGTCTGGCTTTGTTTACTGCAAACCGGAAATTACCCCGCTGCATATTTTCTACATAAAATTCACCCCGACAGTGAAATTCAAGACAAGTGTGACGCGTGCGATGGCATCATTGGGATCAGACACATACTGGCGGGCTGTCCCGCGACTTTCGCCGACTCCGAAGAACAATGGCTTTACTGGCAGAAGATGGTGCAAATCGCGTCTTATCAAGATCAACTACGGGCAGTCCAAAAGGTCCACGATGACGTCACAGGGCTCGGCCTGACGGTGCCGACGCGGACGCAGCCCGCCTCGGTCTGAAAAGACCAGGCTTCAGGACACTAATGAAGTTTTGTGAGTGAATGAATGAATCATTAAAGCATAAAAGCGTGATTGGGCTGGTAAATAGCATGATGAAAATTGTCAGATCCCACGTGTAGTGAGAGTCGATGATATGCGAAGCACGATTGAGAAAAGTTGATATGTCATTTTAAAATAAGCACAACGTTAACAAGTTGAGGTCGATGTCGTAGATGACTTCCGTACCATTATTATTATGTTTGGATGTGTCCTTCACCTTGGTCGTCTATGCACGTCACGCGATACTATATTTAGTATGTGAAAAGCTAGCGAAACGATTGCGACCACGCTATGGTATGTTGTCATGTTTTTACATGACACGTGTGTCAGGATTATCATGTTTGCACCAGTCATATACGTTCGTCATTCATTGATGTCGCAGCACCGAATTCGGTATATATAAAGCTAGCAAAACGAGCGCGACCGCATCATGAGGGCCCAATATACTCTAATTCAGCATTGAAGCGCGCGCACGCTGGGCACAGCGACGCTACGTTAGCAAAACCCGAGCACTCCATGCATAGTCTGACGCAAGGCGCGACCGGCGCCACCAGCGTCCGTCGGCGCGTCGGTCGGCGCAGCCGACGGACGCTGGTCGCGCCGGTCGCGCCTTGCGTCAGACTGGTGCGAACCGGTGCGAAATGTGACATGCTGCATTTCGCGCCGATGCGTTACCCAGACAACACTGCGTCTCCTTCTTTTCGTGACGCAGGGATGCCGGACGCACTGAAACACGCATGCGTCAAAGCAATGCAGCGCGGCACGCACCTGCGAGTATATGGCAGGACCAGCACCTGGCGTCGCAACACCGGCGTGACGCGTCGAAATGAACACCGGCGAGCACGCGCACCACGTCACGTCCAAATGTATTGGTGCCTTGACTGTGGCATGTAGTCATGTTCTCACTTGACACACATCTCATGATTATCGTGTTTGGACTAGTCACATACCTTCGCCATCCATTGACGTCACGTAATATCAAATTTGGCATGTGTGAAGCTAGCGAAACGGCCGCGAGCACATCATCAGTGTGTAGCATATAGTCATGTTGCTACATGACACGCATGTCGTGATAATCATGTTTGGATGTGTCATTTACTTATGTCGTCCGTTCGCGTCGCGTAATGCCAAGTTTGGTACATGTGAATCTAGCGAAATAACCACGAGCTCATCATGAACGTAGCATGTAGTCATGCTGTTACATGACACGCATCTCATGTTTATTTGTTTGCAGCAGTCACATGCTTTCTTCATCTATTCACGTACCGTAATACCAAATTTGGTATATGTGACGCTAGCGAAACAGCCGCGAGCTCATCATGAGCTTGGCATGCTGTCGTTATTATATGACACGCATGTCATGATTTTCGCGTTGTCCTGCTGGGGTGGTCTAGTGGCTAAGGTACGCGGCTGCTGACCCGCAGGTCGCAGGATCAAATCCCGGCTACGGCGGCTACATTTCCGATGGAGGCGGAAATGTTGTAGGCTCGTGTGCTCAGATTTCGGTGCACGTTAAAAAACTTCAGGTGGTAGAAATTTCCCAAGCCATCCACTACGGCGTCTCTCATTCATATGGCGGATTTGGGACGTTAATCCCACATATCAATCAATGATTTTCATGTTAGAGTCTGTCGCTTGTGTTCACCAAGCAATCATGTCATACTATACTAGTTTTGCAACATGCCATGTGAACGAAACCACCGCAAGAGCTGTGGGACAATCAAATGTGAATCACGATATTCATGACATGCACGTCGTGATTTTCATGTTATGACTAGTCAACTATGTTCTTCATACAGTCATGTTATGCCATAATAAGTTTGGTATCGATACCATTATCAAAACGGCCAGGACAGCTAAACGTCGTAGGCGGCAGATAGATAGATAGATAGATAGATAGATATATAGATAGATAGATAGATAGATAGATAGATAGATAGATAGATAGATAGATAGATAGATAGATAGATAGATAGATAGCTCTAAGTCGCCGAAGTTAGCTAAGAAATGCTTCGCATTCAATATATGGTAGTGCAGACGAAGGACACGGACAAGAGAAGGCACATTCAATAAAACACAGCGCTGTGTTGTCTTGAATGTGCCTTCTCTTGTCCGTGTCCTTTGTCTGTGCTACCATATATCATCATGCTACCATATCAACAAGCCCGAATTGCCCCGCTCATTTGTAAGTAGCAGTCGCGATACGCCTACTGGTCAGACATTGTACATGTCAGGTTAGCCACGAGAAACCAAAAGCTGTCATACTAAAGCGTGCAACACATTAAACTAAAAGGTTCACGCTTCTTTCAAATATCTTTTTGATGCTGTCTATTTAAACTGCAAACAAGATAGAGCGTCAAGAAAAACTTTAATACAACTTTGAGGGCAACCAGAGAAGCTTTGGAGATTTAAACCGTAAACTTGGAAGAATAATGGAATTTTCTACATCAGAAATGTTTAACGCTAGCCTTCAAGAAGTGTCGAGGCCCACGGGATGGCTTTATCACAGAACACCTATATACCATAGAGAAAGAAGAAGACAAGAGAGGACACTCCGCGAATGGTATTGTGCCAGTGCGAAGGGGCAACAACAACAACAACAACACTCCGCGAAACCTGGCCTCAGGAAGTGCGTCACGATTACGTAACCAACTAGTGCTCTCATCAAACGTTAGAGGGCGCAAGCGCAAAAAAAAACAGTTATAATCAATGCAACAAAATTGTTTTCACAAAATAATAATTACACGCACAAATTAAGTATGTTCTTTATACATAAAAACAATTTATTCAACACACCTTACGCGATTATTTTTCTTCAGCCGTACTGTCATAAACACCATCTACCCAGCGACAAACCCATGCATGACTGACAGCGAGAAGCTTTCGTCGCTTTCATCAACGTCGGCTGCGTCGGCGTTTTCAAGCGTGAGATAACAGGTGAGGCACGTTTTCAAGCGAAGCTTGTTGAATGACATGTTGTTGGTCTTGTTCGGTCATTTTTTTCAGAAAACGGTTACACCTGTGCGAATAAGACACCATGCAACAAACATAGAAAGATGCACACACACACGTTGCGCTTCGTGTGTGCGAGTTTGTTTCTTACGTGGCGTCTCATTCACGCAGTTGTAACCTTTTTCTGAAGCTTGTAAGGACTGGGAGGTTCGCTAAAAAGAAAGTTTGTGGCTCTATGCGGCGGCTCGACGGGAACATTGTGTAACGTATGCAGTATAGCAAAGGCGGCACGGCGTCAAGCCGAGGCGACGCGTGCTGCGTCTGCCACGGACGCGAGCGTCTGTAGGCTGAGCATAGCTGGGCAGCTAGGTCATAGGCGCGGTGGCTCGGTGCAAAATATTGGGAAGCGCTCGCTGGGCCTCGCATGCTTCACGACACGTTTCCCGAAGGCTCGCAACACGAATAATTCTTGGTGTTCCGGAGGCAAATCTGGACTAGCCAAGTGGCCATCATCTTCGTTTCTTCGCTAGCCTTGTGCCACTAGTGCAAGCTGCCCACAAATTTTTTGACGTTTCCAATATAATTTTACCGCACAAATTTCAACTACAATTTTTCTTCCCAATGTACTGTGCTGATACTGCGTACGCACGAAGGTGTTCTAAAGTTCCCAGGCCGCGATACCATTGCATTACAAGGGATAGCGGCCTGGAAACTTCTGAAGATCTTTGTACGTGGTCTTGACGTCTATCTTTGTAAGTCAGAGTTTTATGGGTCAGAGATGTATCACTGGTTTTGTATTGTGCATCGATTAGCTAATCATTCAAAGGGGTTTGTTGGTACACTTATGACGTGCACATATCTTTTTCGTAATTTGACAGCGAAGCATCCACTTACTAACATTTTCAGACCACGCTGATGCCATGCGGTCCGGCGGTCCAAGCTACGGCAGCTACTGCTGTGTATCGTGGTGCTTCAACAATGGCAGAACCTAGAAGAAGCCTGGGACGAGTTTCTTCCACATACCACGGGACGGCAGGTGTGTTAAAGCTTTTGTATGGTTTGCATGTCTTTAGGCTTACTGTTCGTACTTGCTCAGTGAGGGTAACAATAAAAAATCACTATTCAAGCACTTCCCCTTTCAGCTGATAGTTCATTGCCAATGCAGGATGAAAGCATGGATGCAGTATGCTGGACGCGATGATCTCCTTAGTAAGCCGGCCAGCCTATTGTACGACGGGTACAGGGTTTGTAGCGACCATTTTACGGCTCAAAGTTTCATGGACCCTGGGCACACAAGGCTTACAAGAATGTCTGTTCCCAGTGTGCAACCAGCTGCACCATGTAAGTGATTGACTGAAACTCAAATATGTGTAATAGCAGCCACTTCCCAGGCAGCACAGAAGGTTGGCCCAATATTGGGGATAGATCGGCATTGCCTGGCCCATGAACGGCCCAGTTTTCACAACGTACCGCCAAGATTGGCTGTGCCAGCCAAATAGAACGGCGACGTTGGACCAGCGTTTACAACGTACCCCCAATATTGGTTCTGCCAGCCGAATAGAACGGCTATGTTGGACCAGCATTAACAATATTCCGCCAATGATGGCTGCGCCAGTCTATTAGATTGGTTATATTGGGCCAGCTTTCAGAACTTTCCGCCCATATAGGCTGTGCCGGCCTATTAGAACGGACACATCGGGCCAGGTTGTACAAGTAGCAGCCAATATGGGCGGAGCCATCCAATAAGACCGGCATTATTGGCCCGCCGTTTGAACGTTATTGCCGGCGTCAGCTGAAAAGTCAACATCACGATGTCATAATATTAGAATATGAGCCAATTTCTGCGTGTGCTGCTTTTTGGCGCTGTTCTGGCCCCAATTCACGCGCCGATTTTTCAAGTTAGAGAGAGAGTAATATATGTGCCGGGCACAATATTAGAACTATCTTTTCGTCATTAAACCATGCCCCGCCGCGGCGGTCTAGTGGCTAAGGTACTCGGCTGCTGACCCGCAGGTCGCGGGTTTGAATCCCGGCTGCGGCGGCTGCATTTCCGATGGAGGCGGAAATGTTGTAGGCCCGTGTGCTCAGATTTGGGTGCATGTTAAAGAACCCCAGGTGGTCGAAATTTCCGGAGCCCTCCACTATGGCGTTTCTCATAATCATATGGTGGTTTTGGGACGTTGAACCCCACATATCAATCAATCAATCATTAAACCATGCACAGCTCGTTGAAATGCATAATCGTTGGTTGAAGTTGTGCAAGGTAGACTTTTTAAGTGAGAAAAAATTACCGATCAAGTTTCTCTGTCAGACGTGACGTCCGATGCGGTGCTATCCGTACGTATGACGAAGCTGCTGCGGATACCGCTGTCTTACGCGTGCATGTAGACGTCGAATATCTGACGCAAATCTTATCGTATCATGTGTCGGGCTAGCTATCTACGCGACCCATTCGAATCTGTTTTGCGTTCACAGCACAGTACAGTTAACGGCACTTGCTGCTGCTTGACGTGTGGGAAGAGCGGGGGTCGTCAGTTGCGTTATGGTGACTGAATCATACAACAGATGCAGTTGCCGTGATCTAACACACAGACGCGCGTGCGCACGCACGCACGCGCTATATTCATGCAACGACCACACGAATTCCCAACAACATCGCAGCGAACGGTTGGTAAGGTGTTGCGGAGTGTGTGGGCGTCGTAGGGCACCCTGCCGGTGCCCAGCTCGTTGCGAACGCGAATTTCGGCGTGGAACGCATCTTATTTATGTACTTTTTTACGTGTGCCCAAAACGATAGGCTGCGCGATACCAGAAGTACGACACACAAAAAAAGGAAGAAACGTGAATGCATAGGGCAAATCGTTAATAACAAAAAAAAACACGCACGCTCACGCCACTGCAGTGGCGTGAGCGTGCGTGTTTTTTTGTTATTAACGAAGCACATGTGCTTCCATAAAACATGACAGCCAAGAATGATGAAGTATTCATTTACATACAAATTACTATGAGTTGCTGAAACTCACGCAAAAGAACATAATTTTCTTCCTTGGATATTGATCGAGTGCCTTGGAATTATGCTATGTGAATTTGACACATCTACAGTGCATTATGATTCCCACCACAAAGGGCCACAATCTTGGCAGGTAATAGAAGTACTCTTCCCACCTGATGTGCACCTAACGTAAAGAGGCCTTGTTTCTCAAGTTAGCAATATATATATATATATATATATATATATATATATATATATATATATATATATATATATATATATATATATATATATATATATATATATAACCACTAAAAAAATATACCAGGTGTAACCAGAAAAAGGTGCACCTGCAGTTTTAAAGTTTAAAAGAAGCAATGACATGCCAACCATCCCAAATAAAACGCCCGAGAAAGGAGCATCAATCAGTATTACAGCAGCTAAAAGCCTGCTAACAGCTGAAGGTAGTCATGCTGCTCTTCCATTCAAGTATAGTGTACACTGAGAAAAGATACTGAAGATACACCATCAGCAAATGACAAAAGCAATACAGACAGAGCTTTCTCTTATAATACAAAAAGTCTTTAGCTGAGGAGGCAAATAAGTCATTGGCACACAATAAGTGCACAAAAAAAAATAAGCTGTCGCACGAGGCTGTCAGCGCTTAGACAACACAGGCAAAAATGCAGTAGACTGAAGAAGGGAAAACCCATAGCAAAAGTTACCATACTCCTGAGTTCTTGCTTTGCGTGCAAATGAAGCTAGCGTGAAGTTGAACACTAGATTAAAGCACCACAATCAAAATCTGGAAGTCAATGCTTTAGGAATTATACAAAGTACTGAAGAAGCATGCAAAGAGCATTCCTGTGAAGGCAAATATAAAAAAAGACTGAAAGCTCTGTGGCCCTGAACAAGACAACACCACAACCAATCGAAGAGCCGTTCGGACACACCAGCAGTTCTGGCCAACACTAAAAAGTCACAAAAACATACCTTTAATGCCTTTTTTACAAGAGAACTTCAAAAGAAATGTGCATACACCAATGCCAGAAGTATCGATGGAAGCTATTACTCATATTCAGCTCTTCAATGAAACACTGACAGAAGATACTTGTACCTGGATGCTTAATTATTTTGGTACAACTCAAGAGCGTCGACGCCAAGTGGCAAAAAAATTATGATGGAAGACTACAATGTGATCAAATGCACACGTCAACCACCAACCAAGGTCCTATGCTAGAGTGAATATCGCAAAAAGTCTTGAACGCCTAATGTCACTGGCTCATACTCAGCGTTCTCAATCAAAATCTTGACCTCCCACACAGCATATTATTTCAACAACCTGCCACCTCTCATCATGTCATGAAACAAGCTCGAGTATACACAAACCCTCCTCACCGTTAGGTAGTTAGATAGCTCCACTAGTGCTTCACTCTCGGAACACATAGACCAGGGCCGTAACTAGACGGGTAGTGAGGAGGTTCTGAGCCCCTGAAGTATTTTCATGCTCTGACTTTTCGTCAACAATAGCTTAATCTGGGCAAGTTGGTTCATCGTGGTTGTGTTCTAGTAACAGTGAGAGAAGCTGAGGAAGAGACAAAAAGGACAGGAAAGAGCGCTGACTGCCAACTAAATTTTATTGAAGGTACTACGCCCACTTTTTTACAGAGTACAAGAACAGTGCTCATGCACAACGACACATGTGAGACCATGATAATATAATCTTAACTGAGAAAAGAATACTCTCTCTCCGAATGGATGAGTGAAGGTATACTGATGCACTGACCCATGGCCTTCCTGACAAGAAAATGCTTTCACAGTCTCTCTTTCATTTCTTGTTCTTGCTTTTTTCAAAAACAGTGTTTTATGAAACATAGAACTGCACTTACATTCTTTACAGTGTATGGCCATGCGACTACCATAGCCATTCTTAACATTTTAAGCATGCTGTCTTGCTCAAACATTGGGGCATTGCCCAGTTTGTCTTATGTTTACGTTTCCACGTGTCAATAGTATCTCATACACAACATTATATTGGCATTCAGTATACCTATTCTCGTAACGAATGGTGAAATAATGGCTATTCCTGTTGCTTTTTAGTACACACACTTTTGAAAACTTGCAAAGGATGGCAAATAACAAGATAAAATCATATCGGCTCGCTATTTTCTTTATGTTGTGAAACACCCTATGTACGTACGGTATAGCATGCAAAGATCTTTGGTCATTCTGTTTTTATTTTGGTCCTGTTTTGTTTAACTTGACTTTCTGCAGGAAGGTTTAGCACACGGGTGTGATGGTGCTGTTGGGATATCCAGCATCCTTTAGTCTTTTAATCTGGTTTTTAAGGCTTACCTCATCCTTGTGCTCACATGACTTCTGAAGGGTGGCCCTCAATGCACGTGGTGGCAATTCCTCTGAGAAAATTGTGTAAATGTGTAATTATGTGTTATGATGTACTAAAAAAGATGTCCCAAGAATCAGAATAAGTGACAGTAGTCAAAGTTTTTGTCACTGCCTTTATACAAATACCAGTTTATTTGTTGCCTCCTGCAGTATTTTAGAGCCTCTTATATAGATAGGTTGTTTTCTCACTTTTAGTACATTTTTGTATTGATGATGCCATATGCTCAGGAGGTAGAATGTCGTTATGTTCTTTCTGATAACTTCTAGCTTCTGAGCAAAGATAATGTCTCAGAAAAATGAAAAAAGGCTAGCATAATATTAAGACATGGGAAGAAAGCAGAGTTTATCAAAAATGAATGCATTAGTTGGGAATGAGAAAAAAAGATGGATGACAGGTCAGTAATGTCAATTAATTTATATTAGGACACATGAAATGTAGCAGAGGGTGGCAGGTGATTAGTTCCAATGAAATCGAGAAATTATCAGCCATAATATGAAATTGGCTCATACAGGACAGGGAACATTGATTGGGCTTCCACCCTGCAGTGGACATAATATAGGCTTAACGCTAACAATGAGCAAAGCCTGTGAAATTAATGCTCCATGAAATGAGCAGTACTGCACAGATTGCTGTGCTAGACTTCCCATTTTGCATGTTTTTACCAGCTTATCCTGCTCGCTGTTCAGACACAAAGCTTCACCAGAAAAACAATGTTATACTTGGTGAGGATAATGCCAGTGAATCCAGTGTTTTATCTACACCTTTCCTTGCTTAAGTCCTCCTCCAAACTATACAATTTTTCTTGGAAATGTTCTGCTTACAGCACACCAACCGATCAAGTGAAACAACTTTATTGGGGTCCTGCAGGACGCGCCCTAGTATGCAATCACCATTTCACTTCACGTTACAACATACTGGTGGTAAAAATATTCTCTGGCAGGGTACAGAAGTGCATGCACTGAGCTAGCTTGTGCAGCGCGGTCTATTCCAGAAAGCTGAACCTATGTTTGGTACAGAATTTTGTAACCACACGATGCTTGCACAGATTAAATGTGGCCACACATAGCATCTTCTGAGCTTTTTTATGAAATGATCTCGCAGTATCTGAAAACATTTGTTTTTTTGTTTACTTCATAGTTCCCAGTGAAATATTTCTCTTGTTCCTCTCATTGAATAATGGCATTTGGTGTGACTAAGGTGTTCCTAATGCCTCACTATGAGATCAGAAAAACGATTCTCCTTGAAATTGCTTCACAAGCATTCCTAAGATATTGAATGACACTGCTTGCACATGTACAAACATTTGCTAGTTTTATTGAGGGTTGATGATAAAGGGAATCAGTTGGTGCATCCAAGCCGGACAGAGATTGACTGGCCCTGGGACCGTTAGTTATATATCTTGCAGCTTGTTCCAGGTAGACAGGGCTTCATTCTGTAGAAATGGTAACTCATCACACTGGTTCCCCAGCATGAAGAACATAACTTGATGCTAACACTGACTCAGATGTTCTGAAATGTCAAAGAGGGTACATGAAGGCTGGGTACATGAAGGTTGCAGTTATACTAACTGTACAGTCAGCATGCTTGTGGGATATGTGCATAGCTGCATCAAAGCCACGTGTGAGAATTGCGTGAACAGCTGAAAATCTCAATGGCAGCATAGCATAAGAAGGCTGTCATCCCTTTTTTTGCCAGTTTCCAATATCATCCTTCCCTTTTCATGCATCTTCTTTCAATATATCTGGGGTTTTAATTCCCAAAACCACGATATATTAATGAGAAGCAAATTTTGAACATCTGGTGTTCTTTAACATCTTCACTAGTTTGCAGCGCAACACCAGAAACACAGGACAGGGAAGGAGCAAAAGAGAAAGAAAAGACGGCGCCGACTCTAAAAAATACGGCACTGACATCATGACACGCACATGTCGTGATGTAAGCTGCCCAAAGAGTGGCCTCCCGTGAGAATAGTGAAGAATTGGGAATAGGATCTACCAGTAAGGGCTTTGTGTGCAATTCACAAACAGTGAAAAAGATCCACCAGGGGTGAACCACAGGTACATGGTGCACTCTGGTTGAGAGAGAGCAGAGTAAAACAGATGTGCCAGACAGGAGATTATAAATGGTTTTGTCTGGAGCTGGTGCCAGACCGAGCTCTGATTAAGCGTAAGGGGGTATTGAGCGCCAGGCCAATCTGATCCCATTCCTGTGATGGGGTGCAATGTGATGACAGGTGCGAATTCCATTTTATTTTTTTTCCATGGGTTTAGGGAAATAATTTTTCAGGGATCAGATGAAAATACCTCCGACATACATAATAACATGCTTATTCTTGGGCGTAGTTATGCCTAGCCACCAGATTGGGAGAAAAAGGAATGTTTCCCGAAATGTGCGATAAAGTGTTTGGTGCTACACCTTGACGGAAGTATTGATAGGTGCTTTGGAAATCGGTACGCCATTTCTGTAATCGTTAAATATGCAACTGCATGTGCCACTGCTAGGGAGAGCGTGACACTCCCAGCCATTTCGGGGTAAGCCGTTTTAATCTACATGAAGATGTTAATGAGCCCGTTCTCCATCACAGCAGTAGCTGTGGCCATTCCTTCAACTAGGCCTACTGCAGCGCCAACTAAACGTCTGCATAAATTTAGCGCTAGTACCGTACATAATAATCAGCACGTGCCTTGGGTTCACTTCGATGGTGTTGTGAATTCATCTTGCGTGACAATGGTTTAAGTTGCATGCGTGCCTTAATCATTATTGCAATAGGAGACCATGATTTATCGTCACGCATGGTGTTGCTTAGCTCGGTCCTCAGTGTTCGAAGCAGGTTCCGCCTTGTGAGTGCATGAGAGAGGCACAAGAGTTGATTTCTGCTCTGTGTTTCTATAATTCCCTAGCCTGTATTATACAGGAAGCGGATAGTGCTGGTGTGCGTCAGCTGCCTCGGTGCGCTCTCAACCGCCTGCCTGGTAAGACTGATAGCTCATTCTATCAGCGCCTTGTCGTACTCCCTCCTCACACTGCGACATGTCCTCCACTTGGAGGACAAGATGATACGAAGCCCAAAACCGCAATGTTTGCAAGCCACAACCTGAGCAAACAATTCAACAGTGAGGCCAGAAAATCTACCTGACTAGGCCTGGAGCAACAAGCCAGAGAGCATATTCTTGGCTGGATAGATGGATGGATGTGGCCGTACCCTTTAGATCGGGCGGCGGCTAACGTCACCTAGCCGTAATGCTTAGTGAACTAACCACTAGATTTTTTTTTCCCCTTTAAATAGTAAAGTTGGACGGGTACTTTGAAGTGAAGGGTTTAATTTTCAATCGTGCCTTGACTTTAGCCACCAATCAGATAACCTCCTTCTAGTTAAGTCTACCCGCTTAAAGTCTATTTTGCCCTCCCTGTCCCTAAACACCAGTGCTTTGAAAAACTCTGCGCCATCATCTTGAACTATAAGGTGAAGCCTTTTACAGAGCATTGTCAAGTGTTCGGCAGTTTTTTCTTTCTCTTCGCACGCACTGCATATGTGTCTACCTCTTCATATTTGGCCCGATATGTCTTGGTTTGCAATACTCCCGTCCTGGCCTCAAACAGTAGAGAACTACCCTGAGTATTATCATAGATTCTTTGGCAATTTCCTGCTTAAAAGTTCGATATCTCTAGTGCGGACTTCTTAATCA
>WOVY01013844.1:0-140078 GCA_013436015.1 Rhipicephalus annulatus | reverse complement strand
TCTTCGTGTAAAAGAATGCAGTGTTCAGTTTTGGTGGATATATACCTCCGTCATCGCGATTTGACTGCGACAGATTAAAAGACATCCTGATGAGGACCGATGGGCCTTGGATCATCACCGGTGACTTCAACGCCCATAACAGCTTTGGGGGAGCACTAGGATGAATGCCAGGGGCCGGAACATTGTTACATTCGCTTCCGATTACGACCTTTCATTATGAACGATGGTACCCCCACGTATCTGCGGGGTATATCGTATGGTAGTTGCCTTGACCTGACATTGGTGTCACGGTGCTTCTCTCACAAAGGTAAATGGTTTTGCGATATTGAGACTCATGGGAGTGATCACATACCCACCTACGTGACGATCGATGGTATCATAAAACATTTTTCTTCCGGTGTTGTAATTGACACTGACTGGTCGATGTTTACATCGCGTGTTGAGGACGCTTGCCAAGAAGGCCTCGCCTGCAGCCTGGAAAATACCATAGCGGAAGCTATGCAAGCGTCCAAATGTAAATTACCATTTTCGTCTAAAATAACAGAGTTTGACTTCGAACTGGAAAGATTACGAGCTATACGAAGGCGTGCTGAACGACGATACAGACGCACAAGATCAATTTACGATCTGAGGGAAGCAAGGTGGCTCCAGAAAAAGATTCAACGACGCATTTACAAGCTGGAGAGCAAACGATGGAAAGCATTCTCCGAATCTCCAGACCCTCATAAGCCGCTGTCATATATCTGGAGAACAGTTTGTGGTCTTCGCTCCTCTCCGCAACAACGGCACCCTTTTAAAGCTTTGGCACTCCATCATGGAAAAACAGAACTCGAGGTGGCTGAAGAATTTTGCACGAGAATTTAAGGGAATATTATGAACGAGAGCATCAACGCCGTGATCGTTCCTGAGACGCGATTACCTGAAATGGACATTCCATTCACCATGGAAGAACTGGAAGGTGCTTTAGTCGCTTCTAAGCGCATGTCATCGCCAGGTCCTGATGGTATTACTTATAGTGCGTTGGGACACCTTGGACAAAAAGCCAGAAAAGAACTTTTAACATGCTTCAACAACTCCTGGCTCAGCGGCAGTGTTCCCCGAGAATAGAAAATAAGTCAAATAATACCACTTTTGAAATCGGGAAAATCACCAATGGACTTGACAACGTATCGCCCTATTGCCCTCGCAAGCTGCCTCGGAAAATTGATGGAAAGAATGGTTCTATTTCGTCTCGAGTAGTACTTGGAACGATACACCAAATACCCTTCTGCATGGCAGGCTTTCGTCGCGGCGCTTCTCCATCGACTGTGTGCTTGACTTATCGACATTTGTTCAACAAGAAAAAAGTCGCAAGCGCATACCAGTTGCACTCTTGACGTGAAGGGTGCATATGATAATGTAGCTCAAGATGCCATCCTTACTTCTCTCGCAGCAATGGGCATTGGTGGACGAATGTTTCATTGGATAAAAGATTATATAACTGGCAGGTGTTTCTTTGTGCAAACATATGAGGGTACAACTGCTGAACATTACACCTACTGCGGCGTACCTCGGGAAGGTGTTTTAAGCCCCACATTGTTCAATGTTGCCCTCATTCGTCTGGTGAATGTTCTGCCAAAGTCGGTGTGCCTATCCGTATACGCCGATGATATTTGCCTCTGGAGTGCTGCAGTTACTCGCCCTCAGGTGCGTGCACGAATACAGCGGGCAGCAACCCTCACAACAGCCTACCTTCAGAAACAAGGCCTAACTATATCAACTGTGAAGTGCGCGTTGATGGCGTTTACACGCAAACCAATGACACCATACCCTGTTTACATCAATGGACAGAGTGTCAAATATGCACGTACGCATCGTTTCCTGGGCATAATAATCGACAGAAGTCTTTCGTGGAGCCCACATTGTGTGTACTTGAAGAAGAGACTGCTATCTATTGTGCATATAATGAAATTCATGTGCGGGAAAGCATGGGGAACTTCTGTGGCCTCCATGCTACAGCTGTACAAGGCCCTATTTCTGGGTCTATTGCGCTACAGCTTGCCGGTACTGGCTAACACTTGCAAATCAGATACTCATTCATTGGAGAGTTTGCAGGGTCAGGCACTGCGTATCTGCCTAGGACTGCCCCGATGCGCTTCTACTTATGCCACAATCATGCTTGCCAAAGACCATCCGGTCAGGACATATAGAGTTGTGGATTGCCTCAGAGCGCACACTCGACATGCTAGCCGTGTCCCCGACCACCACTTGACCCTTCTACCCTCCAGAAGGCCACGTGCTACGTTTTCAGACGTCGTAGCCAAGCACCTAAACAGCATTCCATCAGGATATACGCCAACTGCGAGAATGGCATGTCCTTTGTGGTGCCTCGACCAGCCGCAAGTACGTCTAGAAATTCCGGGAATCAAAAAGAAAAGCATTCACTCCAGAGTAGCATTGAAGCAAGCAACACTGCAATTATTACATGAGTTGTACTTAGACCGAACTCAGATAGACACTGATGGGTCCGTCTCGTCCAGCAGCTCATCAGGTGCCGCAGTTATTCCGGCTGCAGCAATGACAATCAAGTTTAATTTGTCGCATATGACTACATCTACGGCATCAGAGCTTCCTGCTATAAGGGCTGCTTACAATATCTCGTTCAAGAACGTCCAGAAAATGGGTCATATTCTGTGATTCGAAGGCAGTGCTTCAGAGTTTGCAGTCTACCATGCGTAGGAGGAGTCATGACCAATTTGTACAAGAAATAAGGCATTGCCATCTTGAAGCTCTAGCACGAGGGCATGATATAATATATCAATGGCTGCCTGTACATATCGGTATTACCGGAAATCAATTAGCCGATGATGCAGCCCTCTCAGCCCATGAAGGAACCCGTGTAGTCCCGATTCCTCTATCAAAAATGATGCAGCAATACAACTTTATCTGCTGGCTCGAGATCTCACACGCACGTTCTGGTCGTCTACCAGCTTCCAAAGGTGTCAATTTTATCAACTGGATCCTTCGCTCAAGCTAAAGCTACCATCACAACTTTCCCGCTCTGATGCGACACTGTTATGCCGCCTTTGGTTGGGTGTTGCATTTACATAGGTGTACTCCTTTCGCATTGGTATGGCAGACACTCCTACATGCGACTACTGCGGAGCTGAAGAGACCATCTAACACGTCCTGTGCAGCTGCGCTTGCTACGACACACAGCGATGTCAGCTCCGGATGGTTTTGATTCAACTTAACCCGGACCATTTTGTGTGCAGAAGATACTAGGACCTTGGGCATCTGCCTCAGTTGCGCAGAAAGCAACTAAAGCACTGCTAATTTACCTAAAGTCAACAAACCTGAGCGACCGCCTGTAGACTGTGTGTGCTCCCCGAGCGTGCTCGTGATTGTGTGTACCTTCTCATCTCTTTGCAACTTCTTTTCTTCCCTTTATCTTTTCCCCATTGCAGGGTAGCAAACCGGATGTGCGTCTGGTTAACTTCCCTGCCTTTCCTTGCATCTTTATCTCTCTCTCTCTCTCTTGTCGCGTCTGCACAACAGCAGGAAAGCCTAAAAAGATTATCAGCGGCACTGTTCTTGAACGTTAAAAGCACATATGTATTTGCATTGCATGAGATCACCATCGACGCCTTGGGCAACATTGGACTGGAGGCTGTGTATATCAGTCATCTACAGCTATTCGAAAGACAGCACCCTGTTCGTTGAGATAGAAGATGGTGCAACAATGCACCATTGTACTTATCGCGGTGTACTTCAAGGTGGGGTCCTGAGTCCCATAATTGAACCTCGCGTTCATTGGGCATGTTCACGTCCTGCCATGGTCCGTGCATCTGTCAATATACGCAGACGACATTTGCATATCGGCATCAGCAGTCACGCGTCTACACGTGCGGACCAGGCTTCACAGAGCGGCTGCACTGACGTCAAGCTACCTTAAATGACGGGAAATGGAGCTGCCGTCTAAAAAATGCTCAGTCGTTGCGTTTACACGAAGGGCAATGGCCACATACGTCATCACAATTAAAGGACGTACGGTCAGGTATGAAAAGACCCACCATTTCCTGGGAATAGTAATCGATCGCAGTTTGCTGGAGTCGTCACATAACTCCCATGAAAAAGCAACCTGCCATCATCACCCACGTTCTAAGGTTTTTTGCGGGAAAAGTGATGAGGTACATCATAAGAGCCATGCTTCAATCGTTAAGTGTACTGTTGCTAGGTTTCATGCACTGCAACCTACCTGTGTTCGGCAAGGCCCTAATAACAAACGTATTCACCCTGCAGTATATTAGCTCAAGAATTGAGGATGTGCCTCGGGTTTCCGAAATGCGAATCCTCAGCGGCGACTGTCGCCATCGCTCGTGAACTCCCTATCACAACCTACATTCGCATCGATGCTCTAACAATGCACATAAGACATGACATTCGGATTCAATCCCATCACCTCGCCTCCCTTTCAACTTCCAGTCCACATTTTGCGTTCTGCAATATGATTGCTCCACATCGCACGCCGATTGCCGGGAACTTTACGAACGCAGCAAGACCACCGTTATCATTGGGGTGTCTACATCCACTGGAAGCGCTGACAACCATCCCTGGAACGCAAAAGAAGAAACAATCGTGAAAGTTCACCCTAAAGCAAACGACACTACTTTTTTGCATCAACGACACATTGGACGCTTTCACATTTACATGGATGGGTCGTTGCCTCAGCAAGCTCATCAAGCGCAGTCATGATTCCGAAAAACTCCGTCATAATAAAGTTCACGACACTGCATCTGGCGTCAACCATGGCTGAAGACATCGCCGCCATTCAAGCTGCTCCGAAGTTCCTGGTTAAGAACCACTGCTGACAAGGTCAATCTTTTTCAACTCCAGGGCATAACCTCCCCATATCGTCATGCAATAATAAACAACTAGTCGCTGATTGAAGACTGCTTCATCACTGGGCAGCCTGGCACAGCGTATCAATGAATACCGGGCCACTGCGTCATCGTTGGAAACGACCATGCAGGTGAGGCAGCCCAATCTCTTCTCTTGATGATACTCCTTGTACAGCTAAGTCATTATCAAGAACGGACGCCGCTACAAGACTTCGATCACTTGCATGAGAACTGACACTCGCTCAGCAGAATTCGATGGCATTTACGACACACATCTCTAGTTTCGTCTTCCATCGAGAATTACCAGAGCTGAAGAGACGCTTTTGTTCTATCTGTGGCAAGGGGTGGCCTTTATGAATGCTTATTCGTTTCAAATTGGAATGGCCAGCAACCCAACATGCAACAACTGTGGCTGCGCGGAGAGAATCGCCCGTCTTCTCTGCAAGTGTCCTCACTTTAGTGCGCCAAGGAAAGAACTTTCAAAAGTTCCAGATAGACCTAACAATCATCAACTCTAAGGAAAAAGGATATTTGGACACTGGCCCAGACCATCCTGAGCACCCAAAGCATTGAGAGCAATGTTGCACGTCTTGCGGGCAAGTTGTCTTAAAGTAGTGTCATCGATCGCATACTGTTGTGTCATGTAGTGTCGATCGCATACTGCTGACCTTCTTTATTTTTCCCTTTAAAGTCTCTTTTCTGTCTTCTTTTATTTCCCTTACCTCTTTCCCCAACACAGGGGAGCCAACCGGTCTGAGAACTGACTTACCTCCATGTCCTTCCTCTTTCGTTCATCCTCCTCCTCCTCACTGTGTCAACATGGATTACTGTGTCAACAGGGATCCACCTTACTGAAAGTCTTGCTGCCTCGGCCACTTCCGTTGTGCACTTTCTGTTGATAGGTTGGCGAGTTTCTCACAAGAGACATTGTGCCCGCTGGAGACGTCACCCATTCGTTGCTCTGAAGTTTGGCTGCTGCGACGCAGGCGTGAGTGACTGGCAATGACGACTGCAGCCGTAAAAAATGGGCCCCGGTTTCCTCGTTGACGAGGTGTCCTCTTTCTGGGAATGCCTCCTTGGTGGCATACCTGCCAGTTACTAAGCAAACACAGATAGACGAGGAGCACCACCTAATTCACTATAGTCGTGGCTGCAGTGAATGCTTGCGCCGTCCCTTCTGCCGAGGCAAGAACGGCGTCAGAAGAAACAAAGTAGAACGAGCAGAAATAAAGACGAGAAACGGTTTTTGTTCTGGTGTAAGAGGAGTGCTCCTGCGTTTGTGCCTCATTGAAGCGTGTAAGCCACGCGTGCCTAGGATCCCTAAACTTGGTTTCCTCGAGCAGGCTTAGAGTGGCCATGTTAACCAGCGAAACAATTCAGCAGGCAGAGCATTTGCGTGGAGTAGTGCGCTGTGAACCTGGCGTCACTACGGCTATATTTTTGTTGCCTTACGAGACGGCTAAATCACTAAGAAAGGAGCCCGCGTAGGTCAAAGCAGAAAAAGCGCTGGTTATGTGCTCTTTTTATTCGTGTGTTCCTTTACATGTGTTCCGTTCTCCCATCAAGATTATAGGTCTAATACTAGAAAGCCAGGGAATTCAATTGCAGACCACAGTGATTTTGTCGCACCATGACGGCATGGTTTAGAAAACATTTTTACTGCCTTACGTTACCAATTTAGAAGCTTTGTTATAGGTGATTACGCGTTAAATGTTTCATTATATTTTGAATTACCTTACGACTTAAGCATATAGTATAAAACTCAATATACCAACATTGCAGAAGCCAGCCTTTCTTATTTAAAGGAAACGACGCGGCAAATGAGAGTAATTTGTTGTTTTTCTTCATTTGCGAAATTAGACACGCGTATGCAATTTTCAAGCTAACTTTGATTCCTTCAACGAATTAGTCACTCTTCAATATATCGCACAGTAAAAGCATCTTTCAAATTTAATAAAATACAAAGCATTCTTAACTAGCGAATTTCGACACGCATATGCAATTCTTTTAGCTGACTTTATTTCCTTCTACAAATTAGCCACTTATCAATATTTTGGAAAGTAAAAGCCTCTTGCAAACTGAATAGAATACAAACCATTCGAACCAAATATTCGAAGTGTGCACTATTCGCACGTGCATATCATTTACCGAAATAAAATAAAGTCAGATATTAACGGAAGCAAAACTTCAAATTAGAACAAACTACTCCAGTCTGGGAAAATGTTTTAACCTGCGACCTCCACAACGTCAAATGTGATGCAGTTTTAATATGTATTTACATCAAAGTTCATACTTGCAGTTTGCTGCAATACATACATACATACGTACATACACATACATACATACATACATACATACATACATACATACATACATACATACATACATACATACATACATACATACATACATACATACATACATACATACATACATACATACATACATAGATACATACATACATACATACGCCACACCGTGGTGGTTTAGTGGCTAAGGTACTCGGCTGCTGACCCGCAGGACGCGGGTTCGAATCCCAGCTGCGGCGGCTGCTTTTCCGATGGAGACGGAAATGTTGTAGGCCCGTGTGCTCAGATTTTGGTGCACGTTAAAGAACCCCCAGGTGGTCGAAATTTCCGGAGCCCTCCACTACGACGTCTCTCATAATCATATGATGGTTTCGGGACGTTAAACCCCACATATCATCATCATACATACATACATCATACATACATGCATGCATGTATGTATGTATGCATGTATGCAATGTATGTATGTATGTTACTCTTGCAACATACATACATACATACCTAAATACATACATGCGTGCATACATACATACATACATACATACATACCGTCGAAGCCGGTATTGCACCCGGGACTTTCGTGTCCGTGGCCGAACACCATAGCCCCTGTCCATATGGCACCTGATAATGAAGACTGCATGGCGACTGAAGTATTGCATGTGACTTGCACCGAAGGCCCGCATTTAAGGACGATAGTCTTCCTTGGCGACCTTTGACGTAAAAATTTTGGTATGTCTGTCTGTCTATACATTTGTCTGTTTGTCCACCCTTAACGGTACTCTAAAGGATACTCCAAACGGCTGACCCCATCCGCAGCGCCTACCAATATTGCTCAAGGTTAAGCGTTCATACTTATGCGATTGTCATATAAAAAGCAATGATTGCGCATATCTGAGCCACCATAACAACACGTCAATATAATGCATGTGTGTTTTTACAAGAAAAGGCATACATAACTAATTTTAAAGATCGTAGCCTTTATAACACTGCGCTAACCGTGCAATGCCTGCATGAAACGGCAGGTGTTTCCAGCGCTTTTTTTTTACTGATACTCCTGATATGCCTCCATTGCTATCATGCCAGCGTAGACTACGTACATTATTTCGTTTTGTGCAATTATGAGGTAATATTAACAGACAGTTCTCATTGCGTATGGCACTGTTTGTAATGACTATTAGCCAAATTGTACAACTTTCTTTTTCTCCTAAAAATATAGACTATTTTGTAAGAATCCCGTGGCAATCATGCTTCTGTCATAGGTGCACACAAACTTGACATGGCTATGTGGAAGTACTTTGTCAAAATTAAAATGGCACTGAGGAGACAAATACTCGTTGAACAGCTGTTTGTTTATGATATGGAGGCCGTTGTTTATAATAAAATGTTGCAGAACGCAAATTTTGAGCTTATCTCAATTTTTAGGGTGAATGAAGGTTGCGCAAAATTTAAGATTCATCACTGAAATTCAAGGTCGGTTGTGAAAGTGATCATCTAACGCTAAAAAATACTGGCTGTGGTGGCTGCATTTTCGATGGAGGCAAGACTGCTGTAGGCCCGGGTGCTCAAGTGTAGGTGCACGTTATAGAACCACAGGTGGTCGAAAATTGTGGAGCCCTCTGCTACAGCGTCTCTCAAAATCATGTATTCGTTTTGGGACGTTAAACCCCACATAATAATAAAACAATGCATCTAAAAAAATTCTGCCTCTTTCTCTCTCTGTTTGGTAAGACCTGAACTACGCGGGGTAAGGAAATTGCGAACTTTGAATCCAGGTGCGCTGAAGGTAAATGCGGTCCGGGATACTGGGGAGCATTCTGAAATACAAGTATATAGCTTATTCTTCGAACACGATGTGTTGTGCTCATTTTTTTTCAATTTTTAAAGAGGAGCAAGAAACATTCGATAGTATGGAAGAAGAAGCGCCTGGGTGGCTGCCCTTTAGTTTTATGCTTCACGGAGAAATAATAAAAAATCACAGCAAATTCACGGAGTGAATGATGATCAATGGAGCGAAGCATTGGTCAGCCCGTCCGTGTTTTCGTCCGCCCGTTCGTTCTTACTCTTGCTACCGTTTGTTCATGCGTTTTTTCATGCTTCGTCCGTGTGTCCGTCCATCAATGTGGCCATCGGTTCATCTTTCGTCCATGTGTCACTCAAGCGTCCCTTCTTACGTCCGTTATTCTGTTTGTTCATCTGTTCGTTCGTGCATCTGTTTGTGCGGTCATCTCTCTGTCTGTCTGTCCATCCTTACATTTGTCCGTACGTACGTCCACCCGTCTGTTTTTCTGTGCGCCCGTCACTTCGTCCGTCTATCTGTATGTTCATTCACCCGTCCGTCTATCTAGTGAACACTTCAAGTACAGCCATGTCACATCTTTTCATCATGTATTTATCATATGCAAGTGCCGCCATTCAGCGGACATTCTAAGGACCACTCTTTCGGGTATGTGGCACTGGTGGCTACATACACCATCGGAGGATGGACAGATCCATACACTAAGGAGCTTCGCCCCTAAAAGTTGATACTGCAAAATTTGATACTGCGCGTAACTCGAAAGAAGCAGACAGGCACCCAATAGCACACGCTTACGCAAGGCGATTCAGTGGCGCATGAGAGATAACTGCCTGTTTCTTCCGAAAAGATATGGCAACAAAACACCTTCATTCATATTCTGTCAATCACTTTTCACTGGTTCCAGTGGTACGTAACAGAGAAGCCGCGTTTTCTGCGTGCCGGGCTCGATGTGTTCATTTTGCCCATAAAAGACCTCTGCAACACTTTTTGAGCATGGCCATCAAACGCTGTTTATGATAGTGTTAGGTTTCCGAGAACAAGCGAGCCAATTATTATAGCCCAGAATGGTCGGTACAATGTCAGTTGTGGTGGCAGTGCTGACTGCCAGACTTTGTAACTGCCTATGACTGAAAAATGTTCAACATTCTGGTTATCGCTGAGGAAAGGTCATCGCCTCGAAGAGCTAGTCGGCAAGGAATCGGCATGAGAAATGGTCGCCAGGCTGAAGCTATGCTTAGTTTCCTGCGCATTCAGATTGAAATCAGAGAGGACGGCAGGTCAGGATGAACGGGGTCACCTTTCTCTCTTTTGCAATCTGAAGACGTTCAAGCTCCACCAGCACCAGCGGTTCATTTTCCAGCGGCGTCAGAAGTGACTGCTGACTCTGTCAGTTATGAAAGGTACCCTGACCGTTATGCAAGAGTTCTCGTCATACCTTCGCGGAATGCAACATCCAGCTTACGGCGGGTCAACAACGGGCTCGTTTGCGCAGTGCTCGATGCTGCACTGCTGCGGCAGAAAGAATCACGTGGCATGTTTTTACCGTCCTGCACGGCGCGTGATGTGTTGCAAGTGCCACTTGGAATATTCTACGCGAGTTCTTCCAGACAAATCCACCAACGAAATAAAGATCAGCTCAACAAAATTTAAGCATATCATATTTTATGCAAGAGGAAAAGCAGTGCAAACAGTAAACCCTCTATCATACACAGTAAAACTTTTTACACCCAGAAGGGTGTAAATGAGCTTTACCCATGGACGACACCCTAAGGGTACTAATTCAGCCCCTTTCAAAAAGGGTGCTTTTCCATGCACCCTTATAATAGGGTGTACAAGTAAAAAAACTGTAGGGTGTTACAAAAACACCCTTAAATAAGGGTGCCTTCAATGTCCTTCACTTTTTTAGCACCCACAAACTTCTCTTCTGCCACACAACTTTGTCACCAGATGTGTAACATGTTCACGTATACGTACACTACACACGCAATACCTCAAATGCTTATTATATTTTTTTTCAGTTTCACTTTATTGACAATTCTTTGAAACATACAATTACACTGGTTTCAGTTTAGTACACTGCTTCAAGTACATAGAGACTACAAATGAACTACACGGAATACATCCCTATAACTTTTTCAAGTATCTACTATCACAGTGGTTTCCAGTTTAATACTCCTTCATGTACACAATCGGTTAATAGGAATAAAATACAGGCAAATATATACTTATAATACTTTCAGTTATATACAATCACCATGATTTTACTATATACGCCTTCATGTACACAATCGTTCCCAAGAAGTGATGCACACAAAAACATATACGGATAGTGTTTTCAAATGTATACAATCACAGTGGTTTAATCTTTGTATTCCTGGATGTATAACAATTAGTTATGAGATATGATGTACATGCAAATATATATGAGTTTTCGCACATATAACTTTAGCGAATACTTAAAAAACAAATACAATGATCAGAAACAGAATAAGCTAAAAACGAACACAAAACTTAGTCAGGACACACAAAAAACAAAAGAGGTAATGCATAACTATGGCTTATGACACAGCTGGCTCATTTTATGCCAAATGTCCCAGCCATTTTGGCAACCATCTCAAATGTATTCGAAAAAACTCGTGCTGCATTGAAAATAGTGAACTTCTCGAATATTTAGGAGAGGAAAAATAATTGGTCACGTGGCTGCCTTCTGAACTTCCTGGAATTTCGTCTAGGTGTTGTATGTGAAAAATTTTATTTTAAAAGCACCGCTCCTTCTGTCTATACGAAACTCGGTCTACGTGTTACGTAACAAGACTTTAATTTGGGCGAGTTGGTTCATCGTGGTTGTGTGCTAGTCACAGCGCGACAACTTCAGGAAGAGAGAGAAAGGACAGGAAAGAGCACCGACTGCCAACTGAATTTAATGAATGCGCTACGAGCGCTGTTATACAGAGTACAAGAATAGTGCTAATGGGCGACGACACGTGTGACCACTACAAAATAATCTTAACTGAGAAAAAAATAATCCCTCTCAGAAAGGAGAAGTGAACGTGTAGTGATGCACTGATCATTGGTCGACGGGTGTGATGATTCTGTTAGGATATCCAATATTTAGACTTTTAATGTGGTTTTCAAGCCTGACCTCACCCTTGTGCTAACATGACTTCTGAAAGGTGGCCTGAATACATGTGGTGTCAATTCCTCTTTTTACTATTTTTGAATGCCCACTATCAAAAGGCAGAACATTCTTAGCACTCCTGGGCTAGTAGCACCCGCCAATACTCCAACAGCATCATCACACTCGTTTGTGAAACCCTCCCGCAGAAAGTAAAGTTAAAGGAAGCAGGACCAAAAGAAAAACAGAATGAGCAACGACATTTGCATGTTACACGGTACTACGTACATAATGTGTCTCACAACTTTAAGAAAAGAGCCAGCAGATAGTACATTGTTGTTTTCTACTCCTTGCAAGCTTCCATAGTGCATGTAATTAAAGCAACAGGAATAGTCAATCTTGCACCATTCGTCACTACAATAGGTTTACTGAATGCCAATCTATTGTGTATGAGATTCCGCTAACATGTGGAAAAGTAAACAAAAGATAAACTGCGCAATGCTTCAATGAACGAGCAAGACAGCATTCTTCAAATGTTAAGAAGGGCTATATTAGTCTCAAGGCCGGACACCGTAAAGATTGTACGTGCACTCCTAGGTTTCATAAAACACGGTTTTTGAAAAAAAAGGAAGCAGAAAAAATGAGACGTTTTAGAACTTTTTACCAGGAAGGCCAAGGATAAATGCATCAGTACACCTTCACTTATCTTTTCTGAAAAAGAGTATTCTTTTCTTGGTTAACATTATTTTGTCATGTTCACACATGTGTTGTTGCAGTTGAGCCCTGCTCTTGTGCTCAGTATAAAAACGCTCGTAGCACCTTTTAAAATATTCAGTTGACAGCGCTCTTTCCTGTCCTTTCTGTGATAACATTTTTATTATAGAAAGAATATAATTTTCTTAAAATTTAGGTATAATGAGTTTTCATTGTATTACAACATGGAGCAAATTGCATCTCAACACAGACAAAAATCTCGATTTTGTGAAATTCATGATATTTTCTAGTATATTTCAGCAGCTTGAGAAGTCTAAAGATATTTTTTCCTCAAAATATACTTTCTGTTGGGTAAGTATTCGCTGCTCATATATTCATACAAAGTGCAATATTGCAACAAAAAATGCAAACATAACACATATTGGCTTGATTCTTGGAAGCGAATGTAGCATAAAATAGCACTAATATTATTGAGCTTCGAATACCTTACACAAGCACATTTACTGAACATGTAGACCGAATTTGCTTTAGAAAGAGAAGCGGTAGTTTTAAAATGAAACTTTTCACAAACAGCACACAGACGGCATTATGCTGGAAGTTCAGAGGCCAGCCTCATGAACAAAACTTTTTTCTCGCTGAACAATTCTAGCAGTTCACTGTTTTCAATGCAATAAGGCAGCACATTTTTTTTTCAAATACATTTCAGATGGTCACCAAAGTGGCTGGAACGTTTAGCATAAAACTGTCCAGCTATATTCAAGAAAAGTAACTTACACAAATAGCATTATTTGTTCATCTACCATGACCACACTTGAAAAAGTTGTTGAGGCATTGTGACACTAAAATTTTCAGCGTCGTACTGCCTGAACAACTTCTTTGATAAACTCCAAACTCACGCCGAGAAAAAGCCACTCTATCACGATGGTTGTTGAAGGCCTTGCGGCCGTAGACAGTGTTGAACATAAAAACAATAAGCCCATCAGTGCTGTCACTCTTTCGTCGTCATTACTGACACGGAAGATTTTTCGGTCATTCACGTGGAGGTTCAGGTACTAGGCTTGCTCTAGGCTGGGGCCGGGGTAGACTACGCAGCGCGTCAGCGGCACCCTCCCGTCCTGTAATAAGAGCAAATATGATTTCTCATAAAATGACGTTCGTGCTGTTCTGGCAGCACCATATACGAAGAATGTGTAGTGCGTATCCTTTGAAATGGCGTGTAATTGACATTACACTGAACTCGAAGCATACAACCTATACATTCCAATAATTTTGTATGATAAAGATAACATAGTTTTTCAGCATACAGAGAATTCCCGAATTGAGGTGAAGTGTAAGACTACGGCTCAAAAATGGCACTTACGAAAGCCTGAAGTCACCTAAGAATCAAATTCCTTATATGGCAGTGAGCCAGTGTGAAAAACAATTCTTGAAGTACAACGTTCAGAACATGTAGCATTATTAAAAACGCACAAGAAATTCACCTCTTCATGAACAAACAGTGAAGGCACCTCTGCTTTCTCTTTTTACATGAGAACAAATGATCTTGGGCGTGGCACTAGCGACGAGGTCTGCAAAAAAAGTAAAAGAGTTACTGACTTTAATCACGCCTATAACAATTTGAGGAATTGTGACAATTCAGCAATCAATCAGTGCAATTCTGACTGCCTCTATAAGGGCATCAAAAATGAACAATTTTGTCGTTCTTTCTACCCTCACAAGAAGCTCCGTCAATTACATCTAATCCAAATTTGACGCTGTGCTTTCTATTTGCCTGCTTTCTAGACGTAAGGCTGCGAACATGTATTTTGCGCACCTAATCTAGCACAGAAGTTCGTCATCTATAATTCAATCATCTTAATTCATTGTAATTTGATAAACGATGTGATAGCTTGTCTAGTTTTTAAAGAGTTGCGGGCCTGCAATAGGCACTGCCTAGCACGTATGAAAGTATTTCTTTCCTAAAAAATTTCTTCAAAGCTTGCTTTCAGAAAAAGCGTCTGGCATATTTCGACAACCAAGCCCATCCTCTGATGGCAATCAGGGGCACGCTATTAGCGATTATTGACCACGGGATTAAGAAACGTAACCCATGCCTAAATACTCAGTTGAACACATTCAAGCAAGTAGGAGCGCTCGAACGACACCAACGCGCGCGGACGCCGTCTACGTTGCAGCAGCCATGGCTTATGCTAGAGCTACCGCAAATAGCACCCACCGTCACGTATACTCTCTCAATTCTGTTATAACGCCGAACGTTATCGCAAATGAAATCAAAGCACAAAACAGCAAACAGAATTGAGGGAAAACAATGTATGGCGATGGCCACAACAACGCGCCTTTGGAAGTCTACTAGATCTTTCCCTGTTGCTGGTGGCACGTGTCCTAGATATTTCAAAAGAACGAAGCGCACGTGCTAGGAGCATCGTGGCATATCAGCACCTCAAACTATACCGTCTTTAAGCAAAAAAAGCCATTTCGTACAGTGCGCCTCTGTACATAAATTTTTCTTTTTCTTTCTTTTTTTACGCTTACACCTAGAGAAGCACGTTGCACATTTGAGTATTAATAGAAATGTTATTACGATGTAGCCTAAAGCGCATCTTGAAACAATATCAATCACCTTGAGCAGTGTGGAGACAATTTGCAATCAGCAACTAATCGCGCCCTTGTAAAGTGATCACATCACTCATTGTATGAGTCATGCAGGCACTTACACACCATCGCGCATAGCAGTGTGAACTTGTTAAGTCACACGTTTAATTGGGCATCTGCAACAGGCCCGCGAACACATGCTGTTGCAAATGGCTGGCAGCCTACTTAGGCAGAGCTGCTGCAGGCGCCCAGCTGGCGCTGTATGATTACTACCTACGAAAACAGTACACTCACCGTTAACAGGCCGACGTTGTCCGTGTCCGCCGCTCCATGAATATTCCTTAATCCGAGCGGCACTTCGAACACGGTGTCATGCGTGACCTCCATTGAAGATGCGCCTGTTCTCTAGAACTCACACAACGACCAAGACCCCAGACCAATCCAACGCATTAGAAAGACGTATGAGACAGAGAGAGCAACGTTGAGAGAGAGAAGGAGGAGGCACTGGCGGCGGCGCCGCAGCTGTCGGAGCAGGTGTTCTGTGACGCAACTATTCGCTTATCTACACCGCCGTCGCGGGGGCAAGGCTGCCCCGGGTGAGCGGAGTGAGCGGGAAACCCGCCAAGGAGGCGCCGTAAGGCAAATGCTATGGCGCATATGGCGGACGGCGGTTCGACACGGGAGGCAATCGTATTGCGCTTCAAGAATGACTCCTTGTAAATGGCAACTATCCTTCCACTGAGCCGCACAGCGGCCCAGGTTATTTACCAGCCTCGGGTTCTTTGAGTATTTTCACGGAATGCGACTGCAGTGGGCGAAAAATATTGAAGCAACTTGTGGAAAACGAAGTGCACCCTGGAATGGCCAGACACAATAAATATTTTGTCCTCGGTGGCATTAGCGGGAGAGCATCGCTACACCTCTTTTAAGAGAAATTTCTTTTCGCATTGTCCGCGTCTGGCAATTCCGCGTATAGTGCCGCAAACACTGAATGCGTAGTCGAAGCTGGAACAAATTATTCCACAGTCGCGGATGTTAAGAAGGCTTGTCAGGCGCCACGATACGTGCCGAGGTTGTTATAACAAACTTTTTGCTCACCATATGATCAGCACATAATTCCATATGGTTGCCCAATCAGCTAGCTAAGCACCTGTAGCAAAAGCAGGGCACGTTGTCGTTAAATGTTGTTAATATAAATGATGGTTGTGCATAAGTTCAGTAACAGCTTTCCGTGTAAATCGGTCATAACCCACGTTTTCGAGCGTAGAAGCGCCTCAGCGTACCTAATCAGCTACCACAGCAAATTCGTAAGCAAGGATGAGGTACGAGAATGTGGAGACTGAATGGTCCGTGTACAGTGCGTTGACCACCGCCATTCCTTAAGCCACCTCCCATATGGACTTCCAGTCTGAACAGGTGTGGGACCTGAAACACTAAGATGCAGTGCCCCCCCGCACACATACACACACACACGAAATTCGAGGGCGCACGGGCTGACACACACGCATACTTATTCACAGGCGCACACACATACACGTATACACATATACGGCCACACACACACGCGACCGTAAACGCACGCATGCATGGGCGTAGACGTGTGCGCAGACACGCTTAACACAAGCACGGACTCGCACATGCACGCTAAGCACACATGAGCGGGTGTACACACAATCGCGCTTACACACGAACACATGCGCAGGCTCACGTCACGCACACACACCCACACTCGGGCGAACATTATGTTCCTGTATATAATACATCGCAAACATGTAGCTTATAACCAACGCTAAGGAAAGCTTTCGTAACATGAATTGCAGTTAATTGCCATTATAGATGAAACGCTATTTGCTTCTGCTGGCTTTCTGCTTTATTCGGAGAGCACCTTCACACAATCTAAGCCTAGGCCGTCATTTAACGCAAGGTCCACATATTCGTGCAGTAGCTACGCTGCTCGGCCGCCAATGCGAAGGTCGCGGGGTCGATGCCGGCCGTGGCAGTCAAATTAAGACGGAGGCGAGAAGGTACACAGTAAAATTTTTTACACCCTTATGGGTGTAAAAAGGGTGTTTTGCAGATTTAAACCCTTTTTGAATGAATGTAACACCCTTTTCTTTGTTGGTACACCCTCATAGAAGGGTGTAACTGGCAAAAGGGTGTTATTATGCCGTTCGTGAGGGTGTTGAAGAACAGAAGGGTGTGCACCTATAATTGTTGGAATAAAAATTGTTCCGTTTAACGTCCCAAAGTTGTCATATAATCATTAGAGACGCTGTACCGAAGGGCTCCGAAAAGTTAAACCACCTGGGGTTACTTAAGGTGCGCCTAAGCCTGACTACACAGGTCTCGCACTCTTTCTCGTCCATTAAAAATGTGGCCGCCGTGAACTGCCGGGATTCGATCCTGCGACTTGCGGGTCAACAGTTCAGCACCATAAGCACCAGACCACCGGCGTTGGAGTGCACGTGCAAGAATCGAGCTGCATCCATGCTTGCAAATAAAATACCACGCATAGCGCAAGGAATGCATGCCTTTCCTAAGATAACAATGTCGTAAGGATGAAAAAAATCAAGGAAATGATTGAGGCATTGGCAAATTTTACAGAACACTAAGAATAATTGAGAAAATGTAAAAGAGACTAACTTCTCCTCGCACTGTATGATTCGACATGTTTTGCCGCTTTATATCGTCCACATTATATGTGAATAAATTAATGGGCTACTGTCACGATCTACGGACAGCACATATTCATGTGTAGAAGCAATTGAGAAAAAAAGCTTGAATTTATTACAAAAAACCCTTGCTCCGTCAAAAGCCGTTCGAGTGCAAGTTGTTTTCACAAGATTATCGAAGACGAGATGTGCTTGGTCGAAAAAGAAAACAATGCACTACCTTCTGCAACCATGCGGGAGCACGGGAAGTGGTTCTTTAGGTGAAGAAGTAAAGGTCAGAGAATGGCACGGTCAGTGCACGCAGCGCCTTTGCGAAACGAAGGGGAAAAGGGTACGAGAGGAGGGAGAGACACGCCTCTCGCCCCCCCCCCCCCACACATATATATATATATATATTTATTTATTTATTTATTTATATATATTGTGGGACACTGCGACCCACGCCGTAAAATTTGTATTTGCTATCTATTCTGTTTGACATCCCCTCGGGGGGGGGGTGGGGGGTGTATGAGGTGATCAGCAGGGGGCACTGCAACCCCCGTCGAGTTAAAAAACTTACGTCGAGTTACAGCGCCCCTCTCTATTTTTCTATGTACCTATAGGGATTTACATTGCCCCCTAAGTGACCAAGGGCTGCCCCCGCCCCCCTTCTCCCGTGGTGGGCACGCCTATGCATAGGCACCATCAATTATTGGCAATAAAATTTTGTGTGTAAATGTGTGCGTCAACAATAGTACATTTTGAATTCAAGAACATGAGTGTTTTAGGTGATTATTACCGCTGTTGTTCATTTGTTAAAAATGCATTGTACCAGCAAGCGTTTCAAACTTCGCGCGCTAAAGTGACGGTAATTTCGTTTTTTTTGTAAAGATAAAATTATTTTGCCCCCATCGTTTTCATGCTATGTATATTTTCGTTTACTTTTCATACTTAAACGCATTACTAAAGCATTTTATTGCGCCTTTGTACGTCTGCGGAGATGTAACCGGAGCTGTAATACATGCTTGGGCGTGCTTGGTCGCTGGTCGGGCGCTGCAGCTTGTCGGTTCTGCATCGTTTTTTCTCGTTTTTCGAGGTGTGCTTGCGCGCTGCGTTCGTGTTTTGTGTTCTGCCGGTGCTGCCTATTACGAAGATGAACTCTACTCAAGCGAGGACGTGTGGCGTCGCATTTTGGAACACTCGCCAGGTACGTACCACATTCCTGCTGTCGGCGCTTTGTCAACACCGAGAGCGTGATAACGACGCCATGCTATGTTTTTCGTTACATATGGGCGATAAGTGAAGTTTTTTAACGTAGCGAACCTGTTGTGTGTGTCATTTCATCAGGATGAAGGCGTTTTTGTAGGAAGTCAAGCGTGGGCGAGCTTTTTCTTTCGATTCAAGCATGCTTCGGTGTGTGAAGCACATGGCGCGTGCGTGCGCAGTGGGAATTCGGCGGCGGATTTGTGCGAGTTGTGACGGCGCTCGCCTCTGTCGGCAGTGGTGTTGGCAGAGAGCCCTGCTCGCGATGGATCAATATTTTGGTTAAATAATTGTTGGGCGAAGACGGCGTTTGTTAGCTGTAAGCGTTGATTACGCCTAGGGCGCGTATGTTTGGATCTCTTAACTTGAGGATTTTTTTTTTTTGCATGCCTGTTCATATTGTGTGCTACAGGAGTCAACGGGTTCATATGTTGTACGTCCAAAGCAGTTTGAAAAGTTTCATATGTTGTACGCCCTTTTTTTAAACTGCTATCAGAAATTGCTGCGGGTAGCCGAACGTATGCCGGTGTATGCATCCACGCCGGCACGCATCTTTGAACTACCGTGTTATTTGAGTTCGCGTGCAGCATGCTGCCTCGTCTTAGGTACGGCTCGCAAGGCTAGCACGTATGTACAGGTGCGATCAAAAGTGTGCAGACCACGGGATCGCGTGGCAGAATGCATCGACGCGCCAGCTAGCGACGAGACACGACGAGACACCTGCTGCAAGGGCGCATGCGCGTCCCGTCTTATCACTTGGCTTCTCATGTCGCTCTGTTGGACGCGGTTACGGCGCTCGTACCCAAAACGACAACTGGGTGTCGCTTTCTTTGCTCCATCGAATCTGTGTCATTCTTTTACGTAGCGGCTGCGACGGGGCCGGTTCAACACCGGCTCGCGTTGTTATTGACACCGGTTGATTAGGATAAGTAAGCATAGCGAGCATCGCACAACCTGACGAAGCCAAACGCACAAAATTAAATTTTCTCAGGCCAGCTTGCCTTTGTCGGGCTAATCCAAGTTGCACTTAAATGAGCTTAGCTAAGTCAAAGTTAATGTAGCCGAAATTAATCAAATGTAGTCGAGCACTTTATGACCTAAATAAGTGAGGTGTAAGTAGCTTTAGTTAAGCCCAGTCCAGCTTGGTGTTTTCATGTTAAGCGAAGTTAAGCTTAGATGAGCCCAGATGAGTCGAAATAAGTATAGCCAAATCTAATTAGGCAAAGTTGATCATGCTCATCCTTAACCTGGCCGTGCAAAATTAGCCTATACAAGGCAAACCTTATCGGGGCCAATTAATCTAGGTCGACTTCCCCATGAGCCCACAGAAGTCAAGGTCAGGAAGATACTAATTACTCTTTACCGACTCCATACTAATTAGGATAATTTACGTCTAATTAGTGTTAATTATTGTGAACACTAATTATGACTAAATATTAGTCTGAAATCCAGCTAGAGTATCCTCTATACTGGAATTTCACGTGGCATAATTAAGCTAAATATGCATAACTAATCTAATTAGGCAAACACCAAGGAAATTATAAAAAGTCTGATTAATCTTGGTTGGTCATAGCATCATCAAACCAATTGGATTATGATTAGCTTTAATTAGGCAACATCTTATTAAAACACAAATAATTAACGTAATTGAAATCGAATTCTCATGAACTCAGAGAATCCAAGCTCAGCAAGATGCTGATTACTCCTGACCGAGTCGAGTCTCATTTACCTAAATATAAATCTAATTAGCCTTAACATTATTTATAAATATTACTGAATAATGTGCGTGACATCAAAGCCCACCCGAAGTACTCGAGTTTGATGTCGCAGAATTATGCAAATTACGCCTAGTTACGCCTAATTGAGATCGGACTTGCTACGAAACCATTAGCTTCACTGTGACTTTGCCTTGCGCCTTTAGTGCAGGCTGCCCACGTTTTTTTTTTCGTTTATCGAGTGGCGCGCTGCTTTCTGTGGTGCTTAGCTGTTTTTCAGGAGTTTCAGTAACAGGCAGTCTAACCGCAATGGCCCGTTATATGCTCTTTTGAAAGAGAAAGATACAGTATTTTTGAAACAATACAAAAACTACTGAATATTAGATTACTTAGCTGCTGATAAAATAATTCTTCTATGCAGCCGCTGTCTAGTCCTAAAAGATCAAAACATAATTACAATTTTAGAAGAAGCCGTCTGAACAATAAAAAAGCGGTTCTAAAAAAACCTCAGCGTCACCTGTAAAATATCTGGCTGTTACGTTTATACAAGCTCGACCGTAGGGATTTCCTTTGCGATTCAAAACGTGCTACAGCGAGAACAGTCGCCATAAAAACAATGGAAGCTGTGAGGAAAGCTACACATAAATGGCGCAAGCAGGGACTGCGTGATATTGTTAAAATTATCAGGTTATTTTGAGTTTTTATATTGTTTATCTCTTTCAGATTGGCCCCTCAGGACTCAAATAAACTTCTGCTGGTCAGTTTGAGAGAAAAACATGGGGCCCCATTGAGCCGTTTTTTTTATTTTCCCCCTTGGCAAAATAATAAAGTATTTCTGCTCCTCTCGAAGCGGCAACTGAATACCCAAGGATCCTTCGGTCCATAACAGCTTGTACTTTCGGCGAGCCGTCAGCATGTGGATGACGACGACGACGAAGCTGCGCCTGAGCACTTCCGTGCGTCGGAGCCGAGCGCGAGAATTGAATATCTCGGCAAAAGTGACTGCGTGACTGGTCGCCCAGGTCCTAAAGACGACAAAATTAATTGTGTGAGGTTGTAAACACCAGGCGTCTTGCCACACGTTTCCTCAGTAACGTGTCAGGTTTCCGTTGGCGGCGATGACGGCTTGGACGCGTCGCGGCATCGACTCGTACAGCCTCACGACCACCTCAGGGGTAAGGCGCAGGCGCTCCCACTCCTCGCTTACTGCCTGCCAAAGCGCTTCGGAAGTCGCGCTTGAAAGCCGTCGCGCAGACAGGCGGCTCTTCACGATGCCCCACACATTTTCAATCGGGTTCAGGTCAGCACCGACGGGGGGCCAAGGCAGAGTGCGGATGGCAAGGTTCTCGAGTACCGTGGCCACCATGCGAGCTGTGTGGATTGGACTTCGGTCGTGCTGCAGCTGGCAGCAGCCATCCTCGAATGGTCCCTCCAGGGCGTAAGGCACCAGCACTTCCTGCAGCAATCTGCAATAAGCGGATGCCGTGAAGGATCCATTGATTCGGACAAGTGGACCGAGTCCCTCCTTGCTGATGGCTCCCCATGCGCTCACGGCGCAGCGGCCGCTGGACAAAACGTTGTGGCAGTATTCTGGAAGGTATCTGGGGGAATTTAATCAGAAAAATCAGTGTTTCGTCGGAGTACGGGACGCATCAATTACTCATAATAATATATCTGTCATCTTACGTGCCATAACAACATAGGATTATAGGGCATGCATGCCGTCGTGGAGGGCTACGGAACTTTTGACTGTCAGGTCCTCTTTTAACATGCACTGACATCACACAATACACCGGCATTTAGCATTTCAACTCCATAAAAATGCGATTGCCACTGCCGAGATTGAACCCGCGGCTTTCGGGTAAGCTGCCGAGCGTCCTGTATATAGTTCAGGTGCTACGGAATAGTCGCGACAGGTAACCTAGCGATGCTTCAAGGCCCGCGTGATATTATATATGTTGAAATACTTTGTTCTATGGGAGAAAAGATATATAAATCTTGCCTCGGAAGGAGACAAGCAATGACATTTGTATTATAAGTGTTGTTGTTCACGGGAGGGTTTGATACAAAGTGTGAGGAGCTGACAAATGGCATTACTGAAGTAATGGTCAATTTGTTAACTGCCACGAATCAAACCTGCAGGTGAATCTCACCTGCAATTCATAGGGCGCCATACATGACGCTGCTGGTTCCATCGCGAAGAGAAGGTAGATTCGTCGGTGAAAATTACTTCGCCCCATTCTTCCACCGTGCAGCCCTCCACAGAACGCGCAAACTCGAGCCTTAGCTGCCTCTGTCGCTCCGTCAACTGAGGTTTCTGAGCAGCCACGCAGCCCCACAGCCCGGCCTCTCGCAGTCGCCGCCGAATAGTGCTGAGGGAGACGTCCAGTTGAAGCTCACGGCGAATTTCCTTGGCATCAATGAATGGGTCTACCACCACACAGGCCACGATAAGCGAATCAGTTTGAGTGTCCCTTGCTCTTGGACGTCCACTGCGCTCTCTGTCAGCAAGACTTCCTCCATGGTCGAGGTAGGTCCTGATAATTCTACTAACTGCGGCCCTCGACCTATTCATCAAGCGGCAGATTTCGCGTTGGGACCATCCCTGCAACGACAGCTCCACAATACGTTGTCGCTGCTCCAGTGGCACGTATGGCGGCATTGCAAATACAAATTGAAGCACTACCACTTCGATGCTGCTTCCACAGTCTGCTACCTAGGAGCCGTTTACATTATCCGTCAACGTGACCGTCGGCTCTCATCGCTTGCAGTGATAACGGAGGTAGGGCGTCGGACTAAGCGTGCTAAGGATGGCCACACAGAATTGCTGCAGCATATGCGGCCGAATGCTTCAACCTATGCCTCTTTTTGTCGCTTGGCATAACCATCGTTCAGGGGTTCAATTATCAAGCGGAATCATCTGAGATATAAAATGCAACCCTACGCACTAGCGACCGACTGACACCTTTTTTGTTGATGCAAGCTGGCGCCAAAACCGAAGGCGCATTCTTGAGCCCTCACTGGCATTTCTTGATGTTGCATTAATTACCACAATTCCCATTATTATAATTTAGATACTCTGTTGCACATTTCCAGAAAAAATAGAACTAGCATTTTACAGCCTGCTTGCGCTGGAGACATTGACGTGAATAATTACACTGCATTAAACACCTTTACTCTCAAAAGCGTCCTATGCAGCAATAGATGTCTATATTAGGCGGATCGAGCCGTGATTTGCATAATTCTGCGACATCAAACTCGAGTACTTCGGGTGGGCTTTGATGTCACGCACATTATTCAGTAATATTTATAAATAATGTTAAGGCTAATTAGATTTATATTTAGGTAAATGAGACTCGACTCGGTCAGGAGTAATCAGCATCTTGCTGAGCTTGGATTCTCTGAGCTCATGAGAATTCGATTTCAATTACGTTAATTATTTGTGTTTTAATAAGATGTTGCCTAATTAAAGCTAATCATAATCCAATTGGTTTGATGATGCTATGACCAACCAAGATTAATCACTTTTTATAATTTCCTTGGTGTTTGCCTAATTAGATTAGTTATGCATATTTAGCTTAATTATGCCACGTGAAATTCCAGTATAGAGGATACTCTAGCTGGATTTCAGACTAATATTTAGTCATAATTAGTGTTCACAATAATTAACACTAATTAGACGTAAATTATCCTAATTAGTATGGAGTCGGTAAAGAGTAATTAGTATCTTCCTGACCTTGACTTCTGTGGGCTCATGGGGAAGTCGACCTAGATTAATTGGCCCCGATAAGGTTTGCCTTGTATAGGCTAATTTTGCACGGCTAGGTTAAGGATGAGCATGATCAACTTTGCCTAATTAGATTTGGCTATACTTATTTCGACTCATCTGGGCTCATCTAAGCTTAACTTCGCTTAACATGAAAACACCAAGCTGGACTGGGCTTAACAAAAGCTACTTACACCTCACTTATTTAGGTCATAAAGTGCTCGACTACATTTAATTTCGGCTACATTAACTTTGACTTAGCTAAGCTCATTTAAGTGCAACTTGGATTAGCCCGACAAAGGCAAGCTGGCCTGAGAAAATTTAATTTTGTGCGTTTGGCTTCGTCAGGTTGTGCGATGCTCGCTATGCTTACTTATCCTAATCAACCGGTGTCAATAACAACGCGAGCCGGTGTTGAACCGGCCCCGTCGCAGCCGCTACGTAAAAGAATGACACAGATTCGATGGAGCAAAGAAAGCGACACCCAGTTGTCGTTTTGGGTACGAGCGCCGTAACCGCGTCCAACAGAGCGACATGAGAAGCCAAGTGATAAGACGGGACGCGCATGCGCCCTTGCAGCAGGTGTCTCGTCGTGTCTCGTCGCTAGCTGGCGCGTCGATGCATTCTGCCACGCGATCCCGTGGTCTGCACACTTTTGATCGCACCTGTACGCTTAGGTGTTTATGCAGCCCGTTTAGTCAAATCTGAGCTTACGTTATACACTCGCAACATAGATTGTCTGATGCGTTCGGAACCCATGAATTTTGAGCCGTTCGTTAAACTTGAACTGTATTTCCGAACAAAATTTTCATGGCTTATTGGGGCCGAATAACTGTAGCTTAACTGTGCGAGCCCTAATTCGACCAGTAGTTCATGCGGTAGAGCACACTTTATTTTATTCAGCTTGTTTTCGCTATGCTTAGATTTAATTAATTTGCGGTGGTTTATTAAATATTGTATGTGCCTCGCCCAAACTTTGTGTTCAAACTTTGCTAAGCAATTTTACTTGTACAAACAGTAAGAACAGTTTAGACCATCACCTCCAATGGCATTTAATAATAGATTACAAGCTTATGCCGATCTGGTCAGAAACACACATGAAAACATTGAAAAACCACACACTGGCCACGAATAAAAGCGCAGTCTTTGTCAGTTGTGAATAGGGCTTTTGTGTGGGGGCAAAAACGTCATGCTTTCAATTAGGGTCAGCATGTTGTTTTGTCTTCACATCAGATGACAAGCTTCAGTAAATTCTATAGGCATGCGCTACAGTTATAGAAGGGATCTGTGGTGTTTAGAGAAACGAATATATCATTTAACGCTCAAAACTTGCAATAATGTTATACATCATAGTATGCATACATAAGGCATGCACATGCTGCTGTGAAAATGGAAAATTGGACACTATGTTCATCTGACAATCATGAATATAGACTGCATGTTTCCAAGCTGTTGGCATTGACGCAATTACACAACTTCAGAAATCAGTCTCGTCAAACGTTTATTGTGTATTGCTAAATCGTGACCAATGCCTTCCAGTATTCTTGTTACTAGAGATCGTTGCAGAAGATTGCATGCTTTATTGGGATGGTATTTAGCTCAGGATGAGTGCGTTGTATTAGCACTTCCACATTTTTTCCCAATATTTATTAGAAAGCCTGTAATGAGGGGCATGTTAGGGATGAGTGAGGGGCACTGCCTTTTTAGCCACCTGGAATCATTGAATTAACAGGCACAATTTAGCAGTTGACAATAGTAATTTAGTGAAACCAATTTTCTATGTTATCGGCAGAATCGCCCTAATGTAGGCAGCCGAAAGAAAGGTACATTAGTTGTGTTCAAACTAAAATTCGTAATATAACTTTATGTGTTACCTCCAATGGATACTTGATCAAAGCGTATACTGTCATGTACGCACTGCCCTATTAATGAATTGGCATGTATACGCACTATGCCAGAGCGCTATTCAAGTATATTTTGTGACACATCTGTTATGTGAAAAATGCATATTCTTTCGTAAGGTTGCAGCTATGTTCGCCAAAAACATTGAGGATGTTTTTGTTGTAGCATGTCTGGTTTTCGTACATCCTACTCTTTTAAAACAAAACGTTCCAGATCATTCTAAATTGAGTTCCAAATTTCGCTTCGCTAACAGACACATCAGTAAATTGTTTTTTTGTTTCTCTCGCAGTCTATACATGCTCGTCGTAGGAAGAGAGTGTGGGAGACGTCTGGACTAGCCCATCATCAAGGCTGGCTCGTGGAAAATTTGACTGCTGGTGCACATCAGTGGCGCGTGGCTTCTGTTTCTTCTGAAAAGCGAGCTGCAGAGAGCCACCTGGTAGCTTTATTCAAGGAGCACAAAGGTTGAGGGTGTTCAAAGTTAACCCTTTTGTTTTTCCTTAAAAAAGAGAAGTCAGCGCTGTAAGTTATGTATGTAAAGTCACCTCTGCTGATAGCTATGTATCCAAGAGAATGCAATGTGAGACAATAATTATCACTGTCAGCGGTGCCATTAAGTTTTATTAATCAACTTAATAGTGACCACAGCAGGAGATCATGAATGTTGGTGTTATATATTTGAGCCAGTCACATTTCTACATATCATCACTTGTAAGAAGTCTAGCATGCCTGTGTTCAAATATCCTGCTGGAAATTTAGTTGCGGCTTGCATTATTATGTGTGCAGGACAGCGAGCACTAGCACAGACTCTGATTTCATGCATTTAATCTGACCGTCCGTGGAAGGCATGGGCAAACATTAAAATGGTTACTCTTGCTATTCGCTGGCGATAGCAAGAACCGACTGCTCGTTCTGCTATGGAGTGATATTTTGCTGAACCTCACTGCCTTGCATGCGTAATCATGAAAAGCAAAATTAAACTTTCAAACGGGATATCTAGGAGCATAAACATAATCAAAAAAGTTTTCCAAGTGGGACTGTGTAGAAACACGACTGCCTCCAACTTTTTAATGCAAACATACCTGCTTATTTGCGTTACTAAAATTTCAATATTTTTGGTTGATAGGCCAGATGACAGCATTATTTTATTACTTTGTGTCCCCCTGGACACAATTTGCCAAGGTGTTTTTCTGTTCCTAAGGCTAAAATTCAATGTAACTAGGCAGTGCATTTAAGAATGTGTCAGTGCTGCTTACTGAGCTCTTTATTATATATTTTGTTTTTTCCAAGATCTACTGAGTGTGTTGCTCGCCAGACTTGCATGTCATGGTTATTGATGCCTTATGTGCAATTGGCCATTTAGAAACACTTTTTGTGTTGTGATAAAAAGTAGCACATTAATGATTTTATCTTGAGTGTAACCTTCACTGAATATTCTATTTTAATATATTTTTGTCACTGTAGTTATTTCATTGCCTTTGGGAAGTTCAATTCATAAGTACAATCAAGTGTTTTCCCACTGTCATACTTCATCTTACCTAACTTTGCCAATACCAAACCATGTCGGATATTTTACAGTGATACATACTCATGTTTAACATTGTTAATAATAACTGATAGAAGGCATACTAGAATATTGTAACGTGATTCCTTGGATCGGAGGGTTGAATGGTGAATTTTTTCAACTACATAGTAATATCTGCTTGCTTTATTTCATGTCAAGTGTAATGAGAATAATATTTACCGAGGTTAACGTGTTAAAACCACGATATAATTATCAGGGACACTGGAGTAGAGGGTTTCAGATATTTTGACCACCTGGGGTTCTTTAAATCCATCCACGTCTAAGCAGACAGGTGTCATGCATTTCCGCCTTAATCGAAATTGCAGCCACCACAGCCATGGTTTGATTTTGTGGCCTTCAGTTTAGCAGTCAAGGGTTACTTGAAGCGTATATTAGTTGTGGGCTGTGGTCTTGCTTCCATGATGCATCTTAAGTACAGCATTTTGGTGCTAACCAGGCATCTCTACTAGTGCACTGGTCTTGTGTTTTTGCATTCATCATTTACTGCAATATTTAACTATTTTATCAAGATGCATTTCTGAGCAGCTCTGCGAAGTGCGTGCTGGTGCTTATTACATTCCTAATTTTTTGTAAGAGGTAATGATTGTTGCATGTATTCTTAGTTAGATATGAAGTTACGAATTTTCCTTCTTTTATACTCTGTAAGAGTGTAAAGCCGAACAAGTCACTCTGATATACTTTGCATATTGTACATCAGATGGCTAAATTGTGTGTGCAGAGCTTATATAAACAGCCCATAGTGTTTTGAATGCCTTGAAAATTGCCTTAGGCACGTTAAAAAACCCCAGGTGGTCAAAATTTCCGGAGCCCTCCACTACGGCGTCTCTCATAATCATATGGTGGTTTTGGGACGTTAAACCCCACATATCGGTAGCTGGTGGGTACGAAACCCACTAGCTACCGTGGCAGAATTCCTCCGTGAAGCGACGACAATGGAGCGAATGCTTAGACAGCGGTCTTCGCAGTATGAGCGGTCCAACAACCTTGCATGTCTGTCAGCACCCTTGGTAACACCCGATGTCACGAGCGTGAGAGACCTTGCTGAGCTAGTCCGTAGCATTGTACGCGACGAGCTGCAAAAGCTTCACGCAGTGCCTTCACAGCCTCAAGTGGCTGCTCTGACAGACGTCGTCCATGAAGAGGTGCGGCAGCTGGTACGACCATTAGCGCCACCTCCAACCGAAGCTCCTCTGCTAACGTATGCGGAAGCTGTACGTACTCCTGCACCGGCAGCCAGCTATTTCCCCCGACCGACTAGCCTGCAGACGCCACAGCACTTCTCGGGCGGGCCGCGCTATGAAAACCAACGACCGACTTGCCCGCAGATGCCGCAGTACTTCTCGGGCCCACCACACTATGAGAATCCGCGACCTAATTTGCGGAAATCTAGCGTGTGGCGCGCTTCCGACAATCGGCCACTATGCTACCACTGTGGTGAGCCAGGTCACTTGTACCGGGAGTGCTCGTACAGACAGATGGGCCTACCTGGATTTCGGCCAGACGCTCGTCGGCCCAGGGACGGCGAACGACCCCGCGCCATCGCAGAATACTTGGCAAGTCTACCGTCTCCGAATCTTCAGCGACGCCAATCACGCTCTCCGTCTCCTCGACGCTCTACGTCCGCGAATCAATACTCCACTTTCGCCGATGTTGTTGCGAGACGATCCGCTAGGTCCCCAAGTCCACGCCGGGGAAACTAGAATCAGCGGCCTCCGGGGGTGGGACCGCTGTTAAGCTATCGTCAAAACAGCCTCCTCCAACCCTTCCACCGCCCTTCGACGATTCCTTTCAGCCGACACCTCACATCGCTGACGAACCCGTTTCTGCTGACATTGCCATTCGTGTCGACAACCATCCAGTGACTGCTCTGGTCGACACCGGTGCCGACTACTCAGTTATCAGCGCTGAACTTGTGGCTGAGCTCAGGAAAGTCACGACTCCTTGGGGGCATGGACCAAACCTTCGGACAGCCGGTGGTCATCTCTTGACACCAATCGGGAGATGCACCGCAAGGCTGCAAATCTGTGAGTCGACGTTCGTTGCTTCTTTTGTTGTGCTTCCCGAATGCTCCCGGAAAGTTATCCTTGGCATGGATTTCCTTCGTGAGCATGGCGCTGTTATAAATCTTCGAAACTGCCTCGTAACGTTTGCTGACGACTATGGCCCGAAGTCTAGAGACACCAATCCGCAGAAGACTGCGCTTCGCATTGTCGACGACACCGTCACACTACCGCCACGCACCAGTATGTTCGTTACAGTACAGGGCGACATAGACCATGACAGCCGTGGTATCGCTGAAGCCAACCTTTCGGTGCTCTTGTCTCAGCAAATCTGTGTTGCCCGCGGCTTAATTCAATTTAAACGTGGGATGACTGAGTTGTTGGTCACCAATTTTAGTGGAGCATACCAACATTTGGCCAAGCGAACAACTATCGCTCATTTCGAAGCCATTGACGATGAAGCGTGTACGACGATAGCCCCAATTTCTACAGCTGTTGAAAGTGACACCGCGGTAGCCGATACAGTCGATGTCAATCCGAAGCTGTCATGTGCACAGAAAGAGCAAATCCGCTGTATCCTCCGCATGTTTAGCGACTGTTTCGCGTCTACATCCAAGATAAAACAAACGCCAACCGTAAAGCACCGCATTGTCACTGACCATGCTGAGAGACCCATACGTCAGCACGCCTACCGAGTATCACAAAAGGAACAAGAGGCTATACGTTCTCAAGTGAAGCAGATGCTCGAAGATGGCGTAATCCAACCCTCGAACAGTCCATGGTCGTCCCCCGTCGTACTAGTAAAAAAGAAGGATGGCACTCTCCGATTTTGCGTCGATTACCGCAAACTCAACAAAGTCACAAAGAAAGACGTTTATCCGCTTCCGCGCATCGACGATTCACTAGACCGCCTCAGACGCGCCCGATACTTCTCCTCTATGGATTTACGCAGTGGCTACTGGCAGATCGAAGTTGATGAACGCGACCGAGAGAAAACAGCATTCATAACGCCTGATGGTCTGTACGAATTCAAGGTGCTGCCCTTCGGTCTGTGTTCTGCCCCTGCGACATTCCAGAGGATGATGGATACAGTGCTCTCCGGTCTCAAGTGGGAAGCATGCCTTGTTTACTTAGACGACGTCGTTGTCTTCTCCCAAACGTTTGAGCAACATTTGCAGCGACTTAGATCTGTGTTTGCTGCAATTCGCACGGCAGGCCTATCACTGAAACCAGAAAAATGTCATTTTGGTTACAACGAATTGAAGTTCCTCGGTCACCTTGTTAGCCCTGACGGTATTCGGCCGGACCCAGACAAAACATTGGCTGTCGCAAATTTTCCACCACCTACCAACAAACGTGATGTGCGTCGATTTTTAGGCCTCTGCGCATACTACAGACGCTTTGTGCAGAATTTCGCAAACATTGCCGAACCCCTCACTCGTCTGACAAAAGACGACGTTCCCTTCGTGTGGGGCCTTGAGCAAACACGCGCTTTCTCCGAGCTCCAGCAGCGTCTCCAATCTGAGCCCTTACTCGGACACTACGACGAATATGCCGACACTGAACTACACACGGACGCCAGTAACATCGGCCTTGGTGCAGAGAAAAACAATAGTCGTACTGCCGTTGTTCGATCAGTTTGACATTCTTCTGTGTCATTATCAGCAGGTTACAGTTACGTTGTAACGTGACAATATCAATCATGAAAACTGCCTTAGGATCAGAAAAAACTTGTGAAGAGTGGGATAGTCTGGGTGAACAGTGGAAGTTCCTCAGATAGGCTGGCTGATGTTTTGATAGGAGGACTTATGTTCGTCAAAAGTGCCGTTTCTTCTCATCCTTGGCATGTTAGGTTTAAGGGGGTTAGTAGAGATGTCATCTCCTGGTGGTGGTGCGTGTCTTTGTTGGGAATTGCTGCCGGTAAAGAAAAAAAAGCTAGAAAGCAAACAAGTGCAGTTCTCACTTCACTTCAAGTTGACTGGTAGCAATTCACAATGTTCTCGGAGGGTAGAGAAAAAAATGGAAGCAAAAAGAGGAAACACGCAAAGTAGGAGCGGTGTGCTGCCGCTACAGAGGCGAAAAAAGCAAAGAGCTTTAAAGTTAGAAGCCAGCAGACAGTCCCCGCATTTGGCCATCACAAAGAGTTGCCGACGATAAAGGCCTATGCTGTTCTCGAACATCTATCAATGGGACTCGTAAGAAAGCGGTTACGAAAAGGCGCGAGAGAAGCAGGCGGCTACCTTTAAATGCTAAGATTTCAAAGGTAAGCTACACCAGATGTGTTCGGAAGAGAATGTGTTTAATTGGGAAAGTCATTGGTTAAAATATGCTTTCACTATCCCCGTAGGTGGCCCGCTCAACAGAATTGCCTCAAGAATTTGGCGGCATGTTGGCAGAGAAATAGAGAAATTCAGAATGCAAAGGAAATAAGCATCAACGAGAGAAAGGCAGAAAGAAAGGAAAAAATTAAAAAAGGCGGTTTGGAGGTAGATGACACGCTAGCGTTCACAGACGAGGAAAGGAAAAAGAGACGCAGAGAAATTTGTGGCTTGGCAATGACCTAATGGTGCACGGTAGTAGTGTTTTTTGAAGCGACAAAAGAAGAAAGAAAGCTGTGGTTGAAAGTTTCTGGCAAATAAAAACTTCGTAGTTGTGTGTGTATAGACACATGTATATCTATATTTATAATTTAAAAAATTTCGAGAGAACATCAATAGTACACTTGTAGTCTAGGAGCGATTCCCTGTAATACCGGTTATGTCTATTTGAAGGTTGAACCTTTCTCATTTTTAAATGCTGTCGTAATTATGCTATGGCTTTCAGCGATTCCGAATGGCGACGTGCTACATTGATTCGTGATCGGTGTAGGGGCTTACTTTTGTGTATCAAATATCATTCCATGTATTTCCTCTCTCATGGTGAGCAGAAATTTGTAGAACATAAAGCTTTGCTTGGTCGAAATTGTGGCCCTGTTGGTTGAAATGACTGGCTACTGCTTTTGGTAAATTGTGTTTTGTGTCTGCACAGGGCCGTTCAGTCTTACGTGAATTGGCTGCCCAGTTTTGCCTATATATTGTCTGCAGGTGGCGCACTTAAGACAGTATATTAGGTTGTTCGAAGTACAGATGAAGATCAATGGGACCTTGTGAGTGTAGTCAAATTCTGTGCTTTTTAAGTTGTTAGCCAGCTATATATTTTTACAGGTGGAGCATCTGGGCCAGCCACAGGGACCAGACGTCCTAGTGTTTGCTTTAAGTTTTGCGGGAATTAGCAATGCTGGCACGTGGCATTTGCAACGCTAACTTAAAGACATGCTTGTTCACGCAAACTTAGACTAGGACGTCTGATCCCTGTGGCCAGCCCAGGTGCTCACCCTGCAAATATATACAGCCGGCTACCAGCATAAAAAGCACAGCATCTGACTACATTCACAAGGTCACATAGAGGTTCACCTGCACTTTTAAACAACCTAATATACTTTTCTGAGTGGGCCAGCTGTAGAAAACAATATATAGGCGAAAGTGGGCCGCCAATTCACGTAAGACTGAACGGCCACCGTGCAGACACAAAGCACAATTTACCGAAAGTAGTAGCCGGCTTCTACCAACAGGACCACACTTTCTAAAAAACAAAGCTTTATGTTCTACAAAATAATTTCCGGTCACCACGAGAGAATAAATACATGAAATCATAATTTATACACAAATTTATGTCCCTACACCCATCAGGAATCAATGTTCCACGTGGTAATTTGAAATCGCTGAAAGCCATTGCATAATTGCGGCCATATTTAGGGACTAGAAACGTTCAACCTTCAAATAGACATAACTGGTATTACATGGAATCACTCCTAACCTACATATTGTAATATTAATATTCACTCTAAATTTTTAAAACTTTAATTATAGATATACATGTGTCTATATACACACAACTACGAAGTTTTTATTTTTCAGAACCTTTCAACCACAGCTTCCTTTCCTCTTTTGTCGCTTCAAAAAACACTCCTACCGTGCACCATTAAGTCATTGCCAAGCCACAAATTTCTCTGCGTCTCTTTTTCCTTTCCTCGTTTGTTAACGCTAGCGTGTCGCGTATCACCAATCCGCCTTTTTTTCATTTTTTCTTTTCTTTTGTGTTTCTCTCGTAGTTGCTTATTCCCTTTGCATTCTGAACTTGCCTATTTTTCTGCCAACATGCCGCCAAATTCTTGAGGCAATTCCGTTGAGCGGGACACCTATGGGGATAGTGAAAGCATATTTTAACCAATGACCTTCCCTAATAAACACGTGGTCTTACAAACACATATGGTGTCGCTTACCTTTGAAATCTTGGCATTTAAAAGTAGCCGCCTGCTTCTCTCTTGCGCCTTTTTGTAACCTCTTTCTTATGAGTCCCATTCATAGATGTTCGAGAACAGCATAGGCCAATCAGCAACCCTTCGTGATGGCCAAACGCGGGGATAGTCTGCTGGCTTCGAACTTTCAACCTCTGCTTTTTTCGTGTCTGTAGCGGCCACCCATTGGCAGCACACCGCTCCTACTTGGGGTGTTTCCTTTTTTTTTCTCCACCCTCTGACAACATTCTGAATCACTACCTCCCAACTTGCAATGAAGCAAGGACAGCACTCCTCTGCTTTATAGTTTTTTTTCAGGCTACGATTGCCAACAGGGACACATGCCACCACCAGGAGATGACGTCTTTACTAACCCTCTTGAAACTAATATGCCAAGGATGAGAAGGCTAGGCACCTTTGACGAAGATAGGTTCTCCTATCGAAACTTTGGTCAGCCTATCTGAGGCATTTCCACCTGTCGGCTCTCATTTTGATTTTGTTATGAAGAGTGCGTTTTTGAGATATGAATGCTGTCTCTATTACCTAGAAAGATGCTGAAAAATAAAACTTGAAATTTTAATATGTCGTGAAGCTTCATGGGGTGAGCGCTGATCTGTTAATAATCTTTCTTCAGCCACTGACCTTACCTGTTCGAATATTGGCGGCAAACTGCTCTAACTGTAGTATGTATGAAATATAATAAATGTGTTTGCTTCCAATTGAGAGAAAACCTGTGTTGTGGTACATGTACTTGACATTTATCTTACGCCAATATATGTCTACTTTAGGAAGTGGGAAAAGATATTTATCAATAAGTGGAAACGATGTCTACCAAAGCAGCTCTGTTATTTTTGTATAATCAGAAAGTTTGAAAGGAACTAGGTGAGGCTGAACTCGCATGGTTTCGCGATACCAAGTGCAACTGCAAATTAAGTTGCTGAAATATGTATATGTCTGCATCCTGCATGAGACGTGTGCACTGTTACGGGTAATAATGTTTTCAATATAATGTGTTTGTGTGTCTACACAAACGTATGCATACCAAGCACCCTTGCTGTATCGACTCACTGAGCCACCAATTGATATACCCGAGATGTTTATGCTATTTAACACTAAATATTTGTATTTATTTGTATAACTATAAAAGGCAGTTTAAATTTCTATAGTCGGCTTTACAAAGAAGGCTTTGAGGAATATCATTGCATTTTAGTAAGCTTGCTTATACACACACACACACACACACACACACAAACACACACACACACACACATATATATAATAAGATCAAACAGACAATATTGCCAAGGAAAGTATAGGGGAAGTTATAAGTCCGAATTGTAATGTAAATGTGAAGAAAGAAATGTGGGTTAAAAGATAACTTGCCATAGACAGGAACCGAACCTGCGACCTTTGAATAACGCGTTACTCAAAGGTCGCACACCCTTTCAACACCCTCTTAGAGGGGTGTTGAACACCCTAACATTTTGCTGAACACCCTTCGTGTAGGATGTTCAGCTAACACCCTTTCAGTAGGGTGTATCTGAAAACACCCATAGGGTGTTGCTTTGGCGACAAGCAGCTTACACCCTTAAGGGTGTAAAAAATTTACTGTGATAGAAGCCTGTGCACTGTGCGATATCAGCACCAATAAAAGAACACCAAATAGTCAAAATCTCTGGAGCTTTCCACTACGACGACCCTCATAATCGTATCGAGGTTTCTAAAACGTAAAATCCCAAATATTATAAATATTTGTTCTTCTTTTGCTGCATATTCCATCTGATGAATCATCACCTACACCCTTCTCAGGCACAAAAGCACCCTTAGAGCCTATTTTAGGGTGCTATCGAGGCAAGCACCCAAACAAAGGGGTGTTTTTTTCGTTCGACCATTTATGGGTGTGAAACGTTGTTGCAAAGTGTGCTTTCTCGTAAAAGCACCCTTTTACACCCTTTTAAGTGCAAAATTTTTTTACTGTGTATGTAGCTCAAAACATAGCAGTGGTAGGCGAACACAATATGTTCGGAGTTACTTTTTCCTCTCAGTTTAGTTGGAACTTGCGCGTAAAAGAGTTGTCTAGGAGACCTGTCTTCACCCACTGGATCACGATTTCAACGCCTGCTTCCAAAGAAGAGAAGGTAAAACCTAAAGTATACTATGCGCTTCTCATCCTAAATACTGCAGTCTGGTTTGAATAACCACAAATAAAGAGAATATAAATATTATCTTGTTTCTGCAGAAGAAAATCTTCAACATGTTGCCAACATTTCCTACCTAGCATAACTTGAAAAACCTTCCTAGAATGTTACACAGGTTCAGCACTTTCCAGGTTTAAGAGATGTTCTACTTTTGCGACACTTATAAAAATTTCCTGGTAAGAAGCTTGCCATACTTAAACATACATGGTTTGTTTCTCGTTAACGAACCACCTGCCACTTACAAGCTCTGCACCATAATTTACCAGCCATCCTAAATGAATATGTCAGCCATACTATTGCTGCATACCGACGGAGGCATGAATTTCTCGTATCTGAGTTGCATCTCTCACGTTCATATGCCATGATGTTGTAAACTGTGGCCTGTTTTTTATATCCTATTTTTATTTTTCTATTTCTAAATCCTATTTCTGTTTATGCAATTTATTCCGTGAAAAATTGGCACTATCACAAAAACTTTCAAATTTACAAAATGCTGTTCTTATTCGTAGCGATCTTGCAACTAGATTGCCTTTTTGTGTTATAGACTTTTCATGCAGTACAAAACATATGATTGAAAATTTCGCTGCGGCTCTTGCGTGCCGGTTTTACGAATTGATATAATCTTTACAACCCTTGCATTCTCAGTCGCATATTTTAAGTACGACCATATATGCCCAATTGCTTGGCAAATGTGTTATGCTGCCAATGCAACGGTCTTAATAAGCAAATTAAGCTGCATAGAGCAGACTTTATCCTGCAAGAATATCCAGAATTTCCTGGTGAAATACTTTGAATTTCACGTTGACCCGTACATTCGCGAAGACTATGCCGAGCGAGGCACAAACACGCCTCTCGTCACAGCTACCTGAAGCACCCTAAGTGGAGTCAACGCATTCTTTCTCCTAACAAGACGAGTGTGGGTTAAATGCGGGACTTGCAGGCATCTCGTATGCATTCTTCTCGACAATGGCCGCCATTGTACCTTTATTTTAGTGGATATCTCAACGGACTTCATGTGCCCGGTTAATGTAAAAAAGTTTCATTGACATAGAAACCATCGTGAGGGCGCAACTAAACACAACACACAGGAAGCGCTTTAACAAAACACAACACACAGAGAAAAGCAGACGAGGAAAGCGTCATCTGTGTGTAGTGTTTATTTGCACCCTCACGATGGTTTCTATGCCAAAGCACCAACTCACCCAACAGTTATCACCTTTGAAGTTCTTTTTGTAGAGATCGGGCTCATATTTTTACGAGTCCTCTCAAGAATTTTCAATGGTTGCACTCAGCCACGTCAAGCCCCACAATGTAATGCGAAGCAGAAGGGTAGCTTTGACTCTTAGAGGACAACGTAGGGACACTGCGGTGACCATGACGGTCTTTGACATACGTGATGTGTGTAAGGTCACATGGCCGCCCATCAGCACTACCGCCTTGGAGCTTTTGCGCGAGAAGACAATCTTCATCCCGACGCGTGGCACCCACAGGAAATACGTATGCGACTTGGGTCCTACGTCTACTGGAAGGTAGCATCTGGAAAAATAGGTCGATCGTCCAGCGATTAGATTGCCACGAAAACTAAGTTGGAGTAGACCATTCAGGGGACAATGGAACTCGCGGGAACTTTATATAAGAGTGCTCCCTCTCTGAGTTGCAGCCCGCCTCCCCTTTCTGACTGCGATGCTTTTGCGATGCGGCCTCACGACTTCATCGGAGTGAAGAAATTTACTGAGAGAATGGAAAAGGCTTCGCTTGCATGTAAACGTTTGAAGAGAGCACCGTGGCAATCTAAAGTTGGAACAATACTTTTCTGCAGACTAGTTGGTTCATACTTGAAAAATTGAATTGCTGCACAAACTTGAAGAAAAAAACACTGCACTCTTTCCTGTCTCTCTTGTTTTTTTCTTCAAGTTTGTGCAGCAATTCAATTTTTCAAATAAAGTTGGAACAAAGTGCCGCAGGAAACACAATTTGCAGAGATATCTTTAAGCAGCAATAATCCAGAATCAGTCGAACGCTATCTGCATGCGCAATGCAACAGGTTGAAGAAAGAGCTGGAACTTTGGGGCAGCTTGGCACGGCAATCATAGTTGCTTTAAATAAAGAACAGACAAAGCAAGATGAACAACCAAGGCCACCAGGCAATGTCTGTTATGCGCTTCATCATTCAGTCATCCGCCAAGGTGCTAGTATGACAATTTCGCTCTGTGTTTGACGAATAATCGCGCTCTCTAAGTCATTGCTGAAAAAACAATTAACTGCTGATGGGTACAAAACTCAACGCTGACGTTATGCTGCTGCTACTCGTTTTTCAAAGCAAACTAGTCTTCCAATGTAAGTTTGAGGTCGAAAGGCTGGTCAGAGCGCATCATCAAATCGACGAAATTGCATCGAGGTGATCACCTTGGCACAGTATTCTCAACGCCGCTGGCTTCGCAACAGGGATCTCCGAAGTTCAAGCTGTCGTCAACAGCGAACCTCTGATACAACTGGCGCAGCAATCCTGATAAACTGTAACCACTGACTCTTTTTAAAGGAAGAAGGCAGGATGTCGGCACAGGCGTCCTGTCCACATGCCTATGGAACCCGACGGAGAGCCCGCTGTTTACGTGGGAATAAGAGCCCGGCCCATTTCACGGCTTTCGTACAACGGTTCACTTTGCTTTGGGAAATGGAACTTGATCATCTGCTGCATAGTCTGCGTATGACTCATGCACATCGTACCAAAACGTGAAAAGTGTTTGATCGTCGCAATCATTGTGTGTGAATTATGTGTGTGCCGTAATTATTCCAGTGAAAAGCGAGTGAACGGCCAGTGGGAAAGGAATTATACAGAGTCATGACATAATCAGTGACGACGTGTTTTGTTGGGTCTTGATTGCTGTAATTAGATATGATCTGTTGCGTGTGCGCCGCTTTGCCGCTGGTGATGCGCCATGGTGACCGCGTCGCGTCCGAAGTGCTCCATTCAGTTGCTTTGTCAGGTGGCAATTTTTCGTATGGACCTGCACTATGCTGCAGTGGTGCTAAATGCTAGTGTGTTTTTGTGACGGTTCGGTCCTGAAGAGTGCCGCACATGAACGCTGTTAGGGGCGGTTTTTTCGTATCAGCCGTCTCGCTCCAGGAATCTCCCTACAACCTAAACTATGTATTTACTTTGCATATGGCTTGTTTCAACTTCTCTCTGCACTTCGATAGTTCTATTAATATTCAGCTCGGTAATATATGCGCCCGCGAATGCTAAAGTTGTAAATGACAAGTTCACATAGTCTCCATGTCTACCATGTGAAAATAATACAAACAGAAGATATCCGACAAGGCAAGTTGAGATGCGAAAGACTTCTTCATAGTCCCAAACCTAAGCAACCGCTAATCGGTAGTCACCTGAGTAAAAATGCTTCAATGCACTAAAAATTTGCATAATAAATTTGAAGACAATATGCATGTAAAAGAAACTAAAGTACAAATGTAATCAAACGTGTTGATATGTGGGGTTTAACGTCCCAAAACCACTATATGTTTATGAGAGACGCCATATAGTGGAGGGCTCGGGAAAATGTGACCACCTGGGGTTCTTTAACGTACAATGAAATCTGAGCAAACGGGCCTACAGAATTTTAGCTTCTACCGAAAACACAGCCGCCGCAGCCGGTATTTGATCCCGCGACCTGCGGGTCAGCAGCCGAGTACCTTAGCCACTAGAAGACCGCGGTGGGGTCAAACCAAGCTTGTGTGTTCAGTATAAAATCTTTTCACATGAGTCACCCAAGAAAAAACTATGCAGCACCGTACGGATCTACCTTTGAGCGTTTTATCGCCAATGGCCTACACTTCCGCCATGAACGTTTATTTTAACGAAAACAAAGTTGACCAGTTATAAAGAAACAGTTTACCTGGAGGCAGCTTTCTGACACACCAAGCTTGTGTGCAGCTGGTGCTGGATAATGTGTCCTCAAACGACTCGCGCCAGCGAATTATTCCTATGAGCTATTTTGCGCTGACACTGATTGGCAGAGATAAATGGCACTGACATTATGACATCTTCAGGTTTGCACGACAAGTAACAGGGCATCACACACATGAAAAAAACAGTACTTGAGCTGCATAAAAGTTTGTTTTGATGGTATTGTGATTGGCACGAGAGTTAGGCAGCATTTTTGGAAATATTCATCGAAAGCAACAAGGCAGTTTTTAATAAAATTATAGTGTGTGTTCACAAATCAAAATGCGTGAAGTGGGCTTTGTACTTGAGTGTCAGAGGCTGTCGTTTGTATGTGTGTTTCATGCCATTGTTCACTTCTCTTGTGGTTCCGTGCAGGAGTAATTTGTAAAAGACGGACCATATCATTATGCAATCCGCTTATGCCATTTTTCTGTGTTTTATTTCCAGCGTACACCGTGAAACGCATATCGGTATGCTCGTACATTTTAGGTAAATGGCAAAGGCTAGAGTGATGATACACTTAGTAGCTGCAATTTTCATTGTCTCTTCATTGCTGTCATTGACGTCTTGTTGCATCCGACCTATTTTGCGGGTTATTGTGCTCAGCGGTGCCTGCGTAGCTTTCGAGCGATCGGTGGTGGCCTTTGACGTGTACGTGTAGTGCGTTGCAGTGGTTTTGGAGCTAAATGTTTTATGGGCTGTGCATCCTGCATTCTGTTTGCGCTACTAATTGGGACATGAAAGACGTCTTCTTGTCTGTCAAACTATAAAAGCTGGATTTACTTGTTTTTCACAAGAACTGTCTGTTTGAAGAGCGGGTCACCTGTGCACTTCTTCAGGTACATCTTTTAGTGAAACTCATTTACAAAGTGGTTAAATTTGCATGTGGTCACAGGTCTCGAGACTGCCTGTAGGATTGTTTTTAACTGTCAATCCGAGGTGACTGTTATTTTTGTTACGTGAACGTCAGTTTTAACAAAAATATGCATGTGTATGGTTTCGAAATCACAACCAAACAGTTTGCACATTAAAAATTCTTAACTGCTTGTTTCTTGCAAGTGCTTAATGAGTAGAGTTTAGTTTAGCCATTTATGAAAACAGACGACATGCGATTACATATTTGATGGGGACTGTGAAATTAATTTTTATGTATACGTATCCTATGTTTTGGTTGAAAGCTGTAAATTGTAAGCATCCAAATGAGTATTGCAATATTCCTGGGCTACTTGGTGCACACTTAACTATTTTCAGAACGAGGTAAGCTATTTTTAGATAATTAGTCGTAGGGTTGTCCCAGGTAGATGGTCAATTCATGGAAATTTTATACGGTCGCGTGGTTCAAAGTGTGACATTGTGGCATCCAAACCTCTAAAGTATACATTAGGTCTCGGTTTGATGAATGTTTTCTCAATGTTCCTGCCTACTTTTGCCTAGTTACTAATTGAGCAATAAACAAAGTCTTTACTGATATCAAGACTTTCCGACGAGCTAATTCAGGTAACAACGACGTTTCAATCTATGAGTAAGAGATAATACATGCACGCAAGATGCATAGACGCAACGGCCACGCAGCCCTGCATGTGTATACAATACCATGATCTGAGTCAGGTGCGACAGCTGCCACAGACAACGTTCTGCCTGATTCAATCCCTTGTATCTTATGAGCCTACTAGGATCTCACAGCGCTTCGCTTTGAATGAATAATAGAAAATGCGCTTAAACGATTCGTTTTTTTCTTGTCGACCTACTGTTGAGCCGAGTTACTTGATTTGTGTGGGCTTTCATATAATACACAGGTACCACTCACCTATATTTGTTATCAGCGCCATGCTCTTGTCATGAACATAGCTCAATATAAACTACCTATGTTCATGATACTACTTATATGACAACTTGTCAGGTGCCAGAAGCTTGCTGTATAGTTCAGCGAACGTTGGTTGCCCCTACACCAGCGAGTTTCTGTAGTGAGAGTGATCAAAGGAGAATACACAGGTAGGTGTTGTTGACCGCTACCAATCATTACATGGCATCATCCGAATGGCATCAGTGCTAGCAACAGGATCATATATATTACACCACTGCTCATTTGTGGTGCATTTCGATAATGTACTGCGCGTTTCTAAATTGTTGTATGAAGTTTTATTATGTATATTGAAGCGAACAGCACAATGACCATTGACATCAGCAACAAGACACGTAAATATGTTTATTGCAAGCAGTTGGTGTTGTCATCAATATAAATATTCGCTTTTATGTAAGCACTCTATTCTTGAAAACACATGACTAGCAGCTATGTGCAACAATTATTAGATAAATTCTAGAAACATTGATGCATACCCCACGTTCACAGCGTCAAGCTTACCACCTGTCGACCAATTTGTGTGCAGTGAAAACTCAACACCTGTGGGAATCTTTTGTGTTTCTGGTGTAGTGAAATATTTCAAATGCAAAGCATTTCTTTTCTCCCTGCAAGCACTTCTGATATCTATCTATCTATCTATCTATTTATCTCTCTATCTATCTATCTATCTATCTATCTATCCATCTATAGCCGCCTACGACTTCTACGTCTCCGGGCTGTTTCGAGATTGGTATCAATACCAAACTTGGTATGGCATAACATGACTGTATGGAGAACATATTTGACTAGTCATAACATGAAAAACATGGCATGGATGTCGTGAATGTCATGATTTACATTTCGTGAACCTGCAGCTCCTGCGGTGGTTTCGTTTACATGATGTGTTGCAAAACTGATACGGGGGTGACCTCATTACACGGTGAACACAAGCGACAGACCGTAACATGAAAATCATCCCATGCCTGTCGTGTAACAACATGACTACATGCCACGCTCATCATGCGTTCGTGGCCGTTTCGCGAGTGTCACATGTATACCTAATTTGGTATTACAGTACGTGAATGGATAACAAAAGTATGTAACTGGTGCAAACATAATCATTAGATGCACGTTATGTAACAACATGACTACATGCCCCGCTCATGATGCGCTGGCAGCCGTTTCGCTAGCTTCACTTATACCAAATTTGGTATAACGGGACGTAACTAGTTGATGACGGCATGATACTGTTGCAAACATGATAATCATGAGATGCGTGTCATGAAACAACATGACTACATGCAACGTTGCTGATGTGCTGTTGGCCGTTTCACTAGCTTTATGTGTGTAAAACTGAGTATTACACGACGGCAACGGGCGACATAGGTAAATGACACATGCAAACCTGATAACCACCATGACATGACTGCATGCCACACTGGTGACGCAGTCACGGCCGTTTTGCCAGCTTTACATATTCCAAGTTGCTATTACGTAACGCCAATGGATTACAAAGGTATGTGACTGGTGCAAACATGATAATCATGAGATGCATGTGATGTGAGAACATAACTACATGCCACGGTGAAGGTGCCAATACACTTCGACATGACGCGATGCGCGTGCTTGCTGGCGTTCATTTCGTCGCGTCACGCCGGCGTTGCCACGCCAGGCGCCTGTCCTCCCAAATACTCGCAGGCGCTCGCCGCGCTGCAACGCTTTAACGCATGCGCGTTTCAGTGCGTCTGCTGTCCTTCCGTCACGAAAAGAGGGAGACGCAGTGTTGTCTGGGTAACGCATCGGCGCGAAGTGCAGCATGTCGCATTTCGCGCCGGTTTGCCGTCGGGCCGCGCTGACGGAAGTGCTCACATTTTGCTAACGTAGCGTCGCTGTGCTCAGCATGAGCTCGCGTCAACGCTACATAAGAGTAAATTTGGCCCTCATGAAGCGCTCGCGGCCGTTTTGTTAGCTTCACATAAACCAAATTTGGCGTTATGTGATGTCAATGAATTACAAAATATATGACTAGTGCAAACATGATAATCCTGACACGCGTGTCATGTAAGATCATGACAACATATCATGCTGATAGCGTGCTCATGGCCGTTTCGCTAGCTCTACATATACTAAACTTAGTATCGCGTGACGTGAATTGATGGCAAAGGTAAATGAGACATCCAAACATAATAATTATGGCACGAGGGTCATGTATGGTATTATTTACCTCCACCTCCTAACGTTGTGAAGATTTCAAAGGGACATATCAACATTTCTCATTCTTGCTTCGCCTATCATCGATTCCAGCTGTACGTGGGAACTGCCAATTTTTTACTTACACAACATCGAGTCTGTAAAAGTGAAAAAAAACAGAAGAAATAATTTAAGTAAACATCTGTACATGTTGCATGAGAGTTGCAGATAGCGTTCTTACCAGATACTTTTTGCGTTTAAACTTCCATTCTCACTACTTTGTTAGAAATGCATATCTTGCTCAAAAGTTGTACAGGTTTTTTTCACTTTTGCAAATTTTTAAAAACGATATGAATACATAACAAGGCCAACTGAATTTTTATTGAGATGACTTTGATACTTCATTTCCTGCTTGTTTTACAATGTACTATAAGTTAATACTTAAATTTTGTTGCAAGCGTTAATTGTACACAGCGTGAGCACTTACGTGAAATGTTCTAATTGTATGAGCGAAAATAAAATGGCTTTACAAACTAAGTGCTCTTTGCCTAATGAGACGCACGTTCTACGAGAGGGAAAAAAAGCTAGCCCAACATTCTTTGCCGACTGTTCCGGCACCTGCATTACAACCTGCGCTGTCAACTGGCATTTCGCCAATGCTCTGATTTTGCGTTAAGGGAAGCGCGCGCGTCTATAGAGATGTACCGGACGCAGTAGCTGCAGAAGAGTGCAGGCCGGGCTTCCGCAATTAGGCGTTCCGACAGACAAACAGGATTACTTTATTACAAAGCGCAAAGACCACTGCCCAAATTGAAGGCTAATAAGTGCGCCGCTACGTGTCATTTGGCAGCCACCGATAGAAAATACACCAGCGCCAGTGGAAGATTGCGGTAGAAACCAGGCGTGTACGTTGTAGAATATACAGCAGTTTAACGCGGTGTGCGTGTATTTGTGCGTGTAGGCTCATCTTTTCTCTCCCTTCATCGTTTCTCAATTTTCCGGTATTGGAAGAATACCTCATTACTTTGCAGTCACGTACAGTCGGAGATTCGATCGGAGTTTGCATACCTTGATTTCATCACGCTTTTATATGTTGGGCATTATGACGATGTGGTGCTATACGGTGTCCGTGCTATTACAGTTTGCTGCACTCACCTAACTCGCTACGGTTTTTTTTAATTCACCTTTTATCGTGTGCAACTCAGGGCTCAATGGCTCATTCGCAATAGGATATATTTGCTCAGCAAAGTAAACTTCTAAGCCGCGATTATAAAGCAGTGTTTCGTGCTTGGTAAAAAAATATCACGTAGCCTGCGCAGAAAAAAGGTGCATGACCTTCTTTCAGCGTGCGTTTTATTGTGCGTTAAAAATACAAGTTTCCACTGAAAAATAATCTTTAACTAGAACGCGAGAAAAAAGACGGCGGTAAAGAATAACATACGCAACTTAACGCAAAACATGCAAGAACTATTTGATGGCATTTGCTAGAGCACTGTAAAAAAAATTGGCCGCATATCCACGGAGTGGATGATGGAGAGTGGGGCGAAGCATTCGTCCCTCCATTCGTTCTTGCTTCCGTCTGTGTGACCGTCCACGCGTCCATCCGCCCGTCCGTGCGTGCGTCTGTTCGAGCGTCTGTCCCTGCGCTCGTCCATGCATCCGCCCCTGCGTCCGTTCATGCGTCCATCCGTGCACCTGTCTGTGTGTCCGTTCGTCCATCTATTCAACATTCCAAATAACACCATCCCGCATCTTTCCATCATATACTCCGCATATAGAAGCACCGCCATATAGTGGACATTCCAAGGACTAAACGAGAGGTGGCACACGCACACTTGCTTACGGCTTGCGCTTCGGGTCTACTTCCCACCTTCAACCACCTTGAGTTCATGGTATATACTCGTTCATTGTATTCATGGCACTGCGACTCAACGCTCGCTAAACCTTTCTAAAGCTAAGGAGGTTACACCTAGCGAGTATAACGTAGCAACCCTTTCTTGTCAGATAGTGCTCAATGTACATGCCAGTGGCTGCTAATGTGAAATGAGAGACAGGAGGATTCAGCTTTTAATTTCTTACGGCTTGCGCTTCGTATCTGCTTCCCCCCTTTAACCACCTCGAATTCATTCATGGTATATACTAGTTCACTGTATTCATGGCCCTGCGGCTCAACGCTCGCTGAACCTTTCTAAAACTAAGGAGGTTACACCCAGCGAGTATAATGTAGCAACCCTTTCTTGTCCGATAGAGCTCAATGTACATGCCAATGGATGCTAATGGGGATAGCAGCGTGCGCGTTGACTAAAAGCCGAGTGCTCCTGTCTCTCATTCCCCATTAGCAGCCATTCGCATGTGCATTGAGCACAATTCTTTATTGTTAAACAACCCACAGAATAAATCTCTCACCGGCACCACCTTGGAGGTCAAATGTTATACCTATTTCTGGTATGTGCCACTGGTGGTTAGGTACTACGAGGTACGCACAAGCCACGCCTTCGCCCCTAAAACAACGAGGCGTCACACAATGCGAATTAAGTAAAGATTGGGTCGTCCAATAATGTCCATGGTGGGAGCGCGCGCCTCGACATGGGCACTCTTATCTCGCTTCTCTCGCGGCACCGCCAATGTGGACAAGGTATCCCTGGCTGCCGAGTGGAAACACCGACGGGCGGGACACCGCCGTGGCATCCACCGTTTTGCAGACACCCTAAACAAACGTGAGCGGGAGTCTATTTTTCTCGCCGTTGCGTTTTGTTATGAAACAATTTTCTATTGTTGGTTGATTGATATGTGGGTTTTAACGTCCCAAAACCACCATATAATTATGAGAGACGCCGTAGTGGAAGACTCTGGAAATTTCGACCACCTGTGGTTCTTTAACGTGCACCAAATCTGAGCACACAGACCTACAACATTTCCGCCTCCATCGGACAATTCGCTATTGTACAAGGCCCTCTCAAAAAGTTCATTTTTACCACTAATCGACAAAGAACTCCTAACTTACGCTGACGTAGAATTGTCAAGGCGTAAACATTAGCTTAAAAGGACGTAATTTTTTAGCAACAGATGAATGTCTGTTATTACGAGAATAACATAGGAAGATGTGTAATTTCAAGAGCCAGTTTTCGTTGTTAGACACAGTATATTTCATTATTTTGGTCCAGTAATAGGGAATTTACAGTGACATAGACACGGACTTGGAAATGGGCAGCTTTAGGCCAAAGACCCAACGCAAGGCTCCCTACATGCCTATTTCTTGCGCCAATGGGGAATCAGACAGAGCTACCCTAGCCTAGCCTAGGGTAGCAATGTTATCAATGATCACTGCTGTGCACGCTGTAAAATTTCTTCACTTTTCAAGCATATATCTCAGTAGCGTAGCCAGGGAAAGGAGAAGAAAGGGCTTTCCGCAAAAAAAAAAACCGCAAATGCATTGGCTATATCTACACGGGCACCTTTCAGCTTCATGTGGTCTGAAAGGGGCAATAAATACAAATATATATTTACCTCAAAGAGAAAGATCAGTGTTTGAGAACGTCTAAAGCGTCATTTTCAACAGCAGTGCTCTACTTAGTTTTATACAGAAATTAGGGTAAACTTACGACAACGTGCGGGCCCCAACTGGGACATTTGGAAATGATCCCAATGACGTCGATAGATACGACTACGATTAACCGCTTATAATCAAACCAGTTGAAATAAAAAAACCTAATATCATAACGACCTGTAACAAAACGCAGCTTCTCCGTTTACATGTAATTCATAAAAAAAGAACCATTTGGTGTCACCAAGCGGTTCTTTGTCACCAGATTAGGTTGGATAGGTAGTGCCATCTAGAGGGGCTCACTTCAACCAGGCAACCACAGTTTTTTTTTTTATTGCAGAGACATCGTGTATTGTAAGTAGCACACGCAATACCTTGAAATATCAACAGGGAGCTCGCACATTTCCAAGTTCTAACCACTGGATGTACGACGAGTTTCTTCACGCCGGTGTTTAGTTTAGTTGCCCTAGGTTGGGTGCTAATAACAATAATAGTTGAGAGGGTTTAATTTTCCAAAGCCACATTGTGATTATGAGAGAATCCGTAGTGAAGGGCTCCAGAAATTTCGCCCACCTACTATTCTTACTTCTACTAGCCTTGCACCTACTAGCTACTAGATAAGACATATGCTTGGGCTAGTTCGTGATTGACAATCAACAAACTTTTCAATATATTTCAGCGCTATTTTTAGGCATAGTCTCTTCTTTCATAGTTGCACCGTAACTACTCGTAGTCTTGCGTTGTGCAAAGATATGATGTTACTAGCTTAGTATTAGTATTAGCCTTAGTATAGTACCTCGATTTTTTACTAACGCGCTTAAGCCTCGTGCTTAAACGGCTGTTTTTATTAGAAAGAAACCTTGATATATTTTAGTTTTGAGAGCATGGCAAAGACGAAGTGAGTGCCTAGTGACCGGGGCTTGAGGCAAGCTTGAATGGTCATGCGATTTCCCGATAGTGGCGCACTAGCCACTACGCGCCTTAAGGCAATGTGTGCACCTGCACACCTCCACGCAGCGGTGATGCTGTAAGTGATAATGATGATGATGATGGTGATGAATGAGCCCTTCGCAATGGGTTGGCAGTATTAAAACTAGCCACTCGTTATGTAGTCGATGCAGCGTGGTGCCTGGTATGGTTCTACGCCTCTACCAGGAAATGATACATCTGTTAATGTGGCTCCTTCCCACATTTCACGGCTCTCAGCATCTTTTAAGGCGAAAGCCCTTATTATATCTTATTCAAATCAATCTGTCCATGCCCTGGAATGGTGCCATCTGTGGCATCTATTCTTGACACTCACTCAGCAATCACGTGATGGCATAGCAGCGCATAGCATCAGCTGCGGTGCCACAAAACAGCCATTTGGGCTAGGAGATAGAAGAGGGGCGCGGTAGGTGACACGGACTGAAGGAGAGAGCAACAAAACAAGCGCACACTCGCAACTAAATGTTTAATGAAGGTGCAACACATATTTAGCTCACAAAAATTGTCAGAAAGTGTATATACAGGTTCTCTCACCTGAAAACCTCCCAAAATAAAGAAACCATCGCCATTCCGCAAAAACTCTGCAAAATATCATCAAGCCGCATGCGCGTGAACAAAAAAAGATAAGCAAATATATACATAGGAGAAGAAATAAACAAAATAAATTAGTACTGTGATTTTACCAAATACAAGTACTCTTTCTCTGAAATGGCAATGGAAGGGTGGCTAACACGTCTTTCGCCGCGTCTCCTAATGTGAATTGATTCTAATTATTTGCGGTTGGTCTTATCCCTGTGCCTTTACAAGACAGTCGTGTATAAAAAAATGGTGAGCAGCCACACATAGTTTATTGTTGTGCCAAGTGGGCACCGTCCTTTAAGGTCACCGTCCTGCGATGCTCCTAGCTGTAAATGATTGTTTAAGAAGCGGCCAGTTTTGCCTACGTAAACAAGGCCGTATGACAGTGGAATCAGGTGCATAACTCCTATGACACATTCAATGTGTGGATGTTTTGGGCCATGTTAGCCGGAAGAGAGCACCTATGCAGGGAGTATTTCTAAACTTCTAGAATCTGTGCGCACCTTTCCCTGCGTACTGAGTGATTAACAGAGAGTTTTAGTACTGCGGATTGGTGCTACGTATGCATCACGCAAGCGCCTTGCGTTACGTGGCGTCGTTTGCCACTAACCAGTTTTTAATACGCCGTAGTACCCGCGTACGTAAGAAGCGTGAAGCGTGTTGCGTCATCTGGTATATTAAAATAGAAGTACGTGTTGTTGACAGCCAATGTGAGCCAATCCAAGTGTTATAGCCAGATTATGGCCATATTTTAAGCCAAAGAGCCGGTCGGTGCTTGCCTTCGATGCCGCGGTTTTGCAAAACGAAGTCTCGCGCTGTCGCGAATTTGATTTGATTGATTTGTGGGGTTTAACGTCCCAAAACCACCATATGATTATGAGAGACGCCGTAGTGGAGGGCTCCGGAAATTTCGACCACCTGGGGTTTTTTGCTGTCGCGAATTTGTTCGGGAGCGGCGCGATCAGCTCATACATACGCACGCATGCTGCGTGCGGACGTAGCGGCTGCGTACGTAACGCGATACGTGCGAGTTGCGGTCTGCGCATGCGCACTACGCAGAACGTGGTGTCCTTACGTACGCAACGCCGCCACGTACGCAGCGTACGCAGTACTTAAACTCTCTAATGTGTAGACGGACAAGGAGGCAGCGACCCGACGACGTATTAAAATGTCGAGTGTACTGGTTTGGTCCTGGTGCGCTATACCAGTGAAAATGATGGTTTGAAAGGGCGTTTCTGGAGGTTACTTGAGGATGTTCTATATACCTAGGCCCAAACGACGTTGGTCGCAGGCGTTAACCAAGTGTTCGAGGGCGCACTTGTAGACGTTGCGAAGGTCGACTTCAATTGCATTTTTTTCACACTTCTTCAGGTGGATATCTGGAGCTGAATGGAGGACACGGCTGGTTATAAAAGCGTGAGTAAGCGTGAAGGCACCTATACATTGTAACTCCCCGCGCTTATGGGAAACACGGCGAAACATACGATGTGCTGCTAACTGGGTGGAGCGATGCAACATGGCCAGTCGACAAATGTCCAGCCGTAGTACCTTGTGTTTCTATGTCTTAATTGATCTTACGCAACATCAAACAAAGACAAAAAAGCATCTCCAGTGAGCCTTTCGAATCTTCGATAGATACACTGCAGAACTGGCACGTAAACTCCACGTCCAATATATATTCATACAGCTGTACTCCCAAGGGCGAGCATGCTCGTATGCAGGGCGCTGAAGGCTGGATCAAAGGTGGCTCTAGCGAAAACGAGACAAGGAACGGCTCTAGAAAGTATAGCGAAGTTACCTTTCAACTTTCCTGGCTCAGCCTACGCAAATCTCCTTGCGCACATCAACTCGATTTTGATCGAGTAAACAACACTCCCAATAGAGTGGAAAACCGCCCTGGTTCCCTACATACCCAAAGCGGGCAAAGTCGTTAGAACAAACAACCATTAGCACAGAGAATTTATCTAATTTGAATATTGCGGCAGAATGCATGTAAGTTAGTGCGTTTCACATTATTTGAATATTCTACGACACAGCGCTAATTCTCCGGGACATTCAAACACCAGAATGCTCATGGACTTTGGACTTTGTGTCGTGCTAATGAAATGTTGTCTGGATGTTTGAGCGATTTGGTATCAGTAATGTTGATGCAAGTTTACGGGCTCGCATTTTCCAGGAGTCGTTCTTTTAATACATTTCGCGTTTAGGATAAGGCGGAAGATACAACTTTATTTAAAGAAACTTCTGGGGTTCGGAGCAGGCCACCTGTCTGCGGCAACTTCTTCTGCCCACGCAACGACGGATTTTTGCCGTTATTCTTTGGGGGACCGTATTCAAGTTTCCCATGTTGCTTCTGAGAAAGAGAGAGAAGAAATGTAGGAAAGGCAGGGAGGTTAACTAGACTATGCGTCCAGTTTGCTACGTTACACATGGGGAGGGGTAGTAAAAGAGAGAGAGAAGGAAGGGCACATGTCACATCACACACACAATGCCGAGTTTCACAGGCGGTCCCTCAATGAAGTTGCTGACAAGTATCTCAGGAGGGCTCGTGTGGCTTTCTGTGCTGATGTGCTGCACGACCAGGCTCCTAAGATCTTTGCTTCATTAAATGGCCGGTCATCGAGTCTATTCAAGGCACACTGGAGAGTCTGGCGATCTTCATCAAATTGGCCACAGTGGCACAATAGATGTTCAATGGTCTCTATACAGTTGCAGCTTTCACACATGGAGGAATCCGCCATGTCCATGCGATGGCTGAATTACTTAGTAAACGCTACCCCAGTCCACAGCCGGCACAGCATTGTAGCATCACGTCGAGAAATCTTGGATGGCAGTTGTTTTTGAGGTAATGACTTGAGATTCTTAGGGCGATGATTGGACTTAAGTGGAGAATTCCAGTGCGCAAGCGTGGTATTATGTACGATGTGACGAAGTTCTCTAGCTGCGTCTACTCTTGACAAGGGTAATAACAGTGTGGGCGCTCCATCGTGGGTACATCGGGCAGCGTCGTCGGCGAGATGGTTACCACTGATGCCACAGTGGCCCGGCAACCATTGTAAAACAATGTCGTGTCCTTGATCAGCAGCGCAAGGACAAATTTCATTAATACGATACATGATCTGGTGGTAGTTTCCCTGTCGTAGACTTCGCACGCATTGAAGGGCTGCATTGGAGTCGCAGAAAATGGCCCATCTACAAGCGGATTCTTGCGTAACAAACTCAACAGCGGCTCGAAGTGCGGCGAGCTCGGATCCCGTAGATGTCGTGACGTGTGATGTCTTGAATTTGACGGTGATTGATCGAGATAGCATGACAAAGGCACCTGTCGAACTTCCCGAGACCGAACCATCCATGTAAACATAAATTCGGTTAGCATACGACAATTGCAAAAGGTCCAGTGAGATCTGATTGAGAGCTGCAGATGACAGGGCTGCCTTTTCAGATATCCCCAGCACTTCAAGGTGCACAGTCGGTCCTTTCATGTACCACTCTGGAGATAGTGGTATGGCTGGGGGCGAGAATCTCCACGAGATGGAATTCTGGTTAGCCACAACAACTTTGGAAAACGCTGCCTTTGGTCTTTCTAGTGGCAAGCTAGCAAGGTGGTGGTTAGGCACTCTGGATATGTGACGGATATGTGCCCGGAGTGTGTCGACAGTTATATATGTCGTGATCGGATGGTCTTTAGCAATACCAATTGTTGCTAACGTATTAGCACACCGAGGTAGCCCCAAGCATCTGCGGAAGACTTGGCCTTGAATGCTTTGCAGGACCCTGATGTTATTTTTCCCGGCATCGGAAAGCACGGGCGTGCTATACCCCAAATATCCCAAAAAGAGCGCTCTGTACAACTGAAGCATAGATGACACTGATGTGCTCCACGTTTTACCAGCGAGAAATCTCATCACGTGTGTGATAGAGCTGAGCCTCTTCTTTAAGTGCGAGATGTGAGCACTCCACGAGAGATCTCTGTTGATAATGACGCCCAGGAATCGGTGACGTCTCATATACGAAAGGTTCACGTTGTCGATAGAAACAGGATAAGAGATCATGGGCTTGCGGGTAAAAAGGACTAAGGCGCACTTCTCGGTGGAAATTGTGAAGCCTCGAGCATGGAGGTACGTCGACGTTATTCTCGCTGCTTTCTGGAGCCGTGCGCGTACCTGGAGTCGTGTCACTGCTGAAGCTCAGATACATATATCATCAGCGTATGTAGAGATATTGACTGCTCGAGGTATTCTTTATACAAGGCCAATGATCGTGAGGTTAAACAGCGTAGATCTGAGAACCCCGCCTTGTGTAACGCCACGAGCGGTGTAATGATCAACGGTGCGACCTTACGCAATGAGCACGAAGAAGGATCTCTGTAGGTAGCTCCGAATCCATCGAAATATTTCTCCACCGATTCCAATGTTTGCCAAGGCATCTAGGATGGCATCGTGCGTTACGTTGTCGTATGCACATTTCACATCGAGGAACATTGCAACAAGATGCGCTTGAGGTGTTTCTGTTGTTGCATAAAGGTTACGAGGTCAAGGACATTATCAATAGAAAAGCGGCCTCTTCAAAAACCAGCCATGGCCTCTGGGTATGTATTATAGCGTTCAAGGTACCACTCAAGGCGTGTCAGAACCATTCTTTCCATTATTTTCCCCACGCCGCTGGATAGCGCAATGGGTCGATATGATGCCAGATCAAGTGGCGACTTTCCAGATTTGAGGATTGGTACCAAGCGGCTGGATTTCCACCTTTCTGGAACGATGCCATCGTTCCATAACCGGCTGTAGCATTTTAGTAGCTGGTCTTGGCCGCGTCTTCTAAGATGGCATAAAGCGGCGCATGTAATACCGTCCGGCCCAGGTGACGATGAACGTCTGCAAGTGGCTAGAGCTGCATCCAGTTCCTCGATTGAGAAAAGCATATTAAGTTTGGAAACTCGAGCTACGGGAACATCCCCGAGAACTTCGTCACTCATGGTAACCACATTGCCCGCAATCCTCACGCAGAAATCTTCAGCAACGTCAACCTGCAGGCGGTCTTGATAGAGAGCCAATGTGTTGAATGGACGTTGTTGTGGAGTAGAGCCAAGGCCACGCACCGTCCTCCATATATGGGACATAGGCTTCCGAGGATCGAGTGACTCACAAAATTTCTTCCACCGTTGGTCCTCCAGCTTGCCCATTCGACGTTGGATTTCCTTTGTAGACGTCGAGTGTCTCTGAGGTCAAGAATCGAATTAGTGCGCCTGTACCTTCGCTGCGCCCGCCGGCGAATCGTTCGTAGTCGTTCAAGTTCTATATCAAATTCTGTACGCTTTGATGTGTATTTAAAGGCGCACGTAACCTCTTCCATCACATTTTTCATTACCTCCTCGACGCTGCACGCGATATCATCGCATGCCTCTTCCACCTTTGCCTTGTACATTGTCCAAATAACTCTTCTGTTAGTTGATGAGGAGGAAGTTACGAAACCTGTGACCTTCAGATACGTTGCAATATGATCACCGCCGTGAGTCTCAATATTAGTGAACCATCGCACTTGTTGGGTGAATTGCCTTGACACCAATGCAAGATCCAAGCAACTGCTATATCTCGAACCACGCAAATACAATGGACTGCCGTCATTCATAACGAAAAGTTCGTGGCGTGAGGCGAATTCAGCAAGTTTCGGGCCTCTGAAATCAATCTTTGTGCTTCCCCAAAGCAAGTGATGAGCATTAAAATCAACAATAACAATTCAAGGTCCAGGTGTAGCGGTTAAGATGTCATGTAGTCTTTCACCATCGAACTGACCAGATGGTGAGATGTATGCGCCGATAAGTGTGAAGGCTACCTTCTTCTTTGCAACGCGGAGGCATGCGTATTGATTTCCGTTATAGGGTTGCACCAAATGTGGAATGTAGGTTAAATTTCTGCGGATATATATAATTTCTTTGCTGGGCTCACCACAAGTCGACGAAGTGAAGGCTTCGTTGCCAGAAAGCTTTATCGCTTTTGCAAATTTGATTCACATATTACTAATATAAAAAATCTATTGCGGAAAACGTAATGTCGAAAACATGAGATCCGTGATTTAAGTCCTCAGGCATTCCACTGTAAAACTGTCGCACTACGTACTTCGTCTCGGAATGAAGGCTGTGAAAGAGCCATTTTGTTTATGCGAAGTTGGCAAGCACTGGACTCAGGGCATCCAATACTTGCACTGCGCATCGTGCTGTAGGCGTGTTCGTGTTGCCTATAAGCGTGCGAATGGCATTGATGAGAGACATAATCTTGGTCAAAATTTCTCGGTCACGCTCTGTCGCCTCATCTAGACATGATGCAGAAAGTGGTGCTACCGGTGCACGTTCCAGTTTTTCAGCTGGGGTTATCCTTGGATGTGATGGCCATGCTTCTTCCAGAGCCTCCTTTTCAAAGACAGCATTCTCAGTGCACGTGTTCCTCCTGTCCTGCGGTGGTGGTGAAGCCTATTCAACGAAAGGAGGCTTTACAGAAGACTTAATACTGTGGGCAGGCTTTCTAGATGAGCGTCTGCGACGAGAACAATGATTTGGCGTCGTGGGGCCCTCGGTAATTCGGACAATTATAGGAATTAGCCTTACAGTTGTCGGCGGAGTGTGGTGCACCACAACAAGAACATGTTGTAGGATTTCCACAGACGGCGCTCACATGACCAAATTTCTCACATTTTCGGCACTGAAGCTGCTTAGAGACAAATGGCCGCACAGCATGTTGGAAATGACCCACCTTAACATGTGTCGGCAGGCAATCACTCTTGAAGTCTTTCTTCACACATCTCGACTTTCCTAGACGGCAAACCTGTAGTATTTGGGGCCCATCATTAGCAGGCTTAATATGAATCGGCAGATCTTCGTTCGAGATGGTCACATCGATGTCATGTAAGACGCCTATAGTTGCCTGATTTCCTAGCGGAATGGTAGTGTGAACATTCTTGCCGCCAAGGACGGTAACTTTGCTCAGTGAATCTTTCGATGACGCTTGAGCGACGTCCACTGCTGCAACATTTTTCCGGGGATTCACTCTGATATCCTTAATACTGTTCGGCACCAGTGCCTCGAGCTCTAAAGATACAGCTTGCCTGTTCAGTAGTCTCATGTTGATGGGTGGTTGCGTAGGCAAGAATAAGACGGTGTACCTCAGCGGGCTTTGCAGGGCCCTCCCAGCAGATGCGTCCATGGATGTCCTGAGCATCCTCCGCTTTGCTTTTTGGCTCATGACGGTCACGTATTCGTCGTATTCGTCGTCGGAGATGTCGACGCTCACGGCAGTGTCAATGAGGGTAGCCTTGCTGTTACTGGAAAGGCAGTTTCGCTTGCCTGAAACTGCCTGCGCTGTCGTCGGCAACTCAGGTGGGCATGCAGATGAGTCCACTTTCATCGCCGGGGAAAAGGAAACTACGTTCCCCGTATAACTGCGAAAATAAATGAAAAGTCTGAAGATGAACGGCAAACACTCAGCTACAGCAACACTTCGACTTCGTCCTCCGCTTCTGAGAAAGCTGGCAGAAGATCTCTGCGTGGTGAAATGCCCTCACCTTCCCAGGGTATGGTACTTCGAATATATGGTTTGCTACAGCATTTTCATCCCAATTTTTGCATATTGTATCATATTGTGTGAACCTCTCCGCATGTGAAGAGGTCTAAGCGGTGAGGAAAGATTAAGGTGGTAGTCCCAATCCAGCGGTGGGTAGTGGCTTGTGGTCTCGTAAGATTGCTAAGAGTTATGGGGTACAATTGCCTGTCATCCCTGCGCATACTTGTAAAATCGCGGGCGGAGGTGACTGGCACTACTGTCGGTGGCCGCGCTTCCAAAGAAAAGCACAACCCAGTTTGCTAACCATCGGGTGATATGTGCCTCCTCGTTACCGGGGTTTCCCCAGTAAGTGGGGACCCAAACACAATCGATTTTGGTTCGGCCAATCTGACAGAATTTTTTCAGGGCCTTGGCCTTCTTTTGTCCCACACTTCAAATAAAACTGAGAATAGCGCTCTTAGAGTCGCTAAGGACAGTGTGGGTACTACGATTCATGTCGCCAGTGCATGTAGCCAGTTCTTCAACCACCTTATTTGATGCGGCTCTGGTTGAAGCCCCATTCACGATTCTAAATCCTCCGCCTACGACACTCAGGCTGTATGTGTTTCGTCCTTGGTTGGCGGCATTGGCGAAGACCATGGTTTGGTCTCGGTTGTATTTTTTGCTTTAAATGAGAGCTTGGGCTTTTTCCCAAAAATTGTGTCTGCCTGACAGGGTGTTTTGGGTGTTGATTTAATCGTTAGTCAATGGTTGAGGCGAGCGGGCCCCGTTTTAAATGTCGTCATATTCACACGAATACGCATCATAAATGAATGTTATTCAACCTTGCGCCATAGCTCTGCCATTATTTCGTTCAGTATTGCACCCTTAATTGCGGTCGTCACTAATAATCCTTGAACGGAAACAGAGCGTGGTGTTGTTGTTGCAACTGCGACTACTCACCGGGCGTGCACTTTGTGGCATGTGCGTCGGGCTCGTGTCCATCGAGGCAGCGGCACTCGTTGCTTTGGCAGGACGAGTGAGTCACCGAGAAGGCACACGCCTCATCGTAGTCGCAGTGGCCACCCAGCGACGAAGCTGCGAGAGATAACAAAAATGCCTTTTATTATAACGTATGGTGATAACTCTATCCAAGACAAAATAAAGACAACCACATCTACAGCCACCCCCACGTCTGTGTAGAGCACGTGAGCAGCCAGTTTTTCCCCGGTGGCGCGAAAGCTTGAGGCACTTTCGGGCTCTGAAGTGGTGTATCAGGAACATGCGTGGTCTAGTTGTTAGGCTGACCACGTCAGAGCCCGGTGTTGCCTCATGGTTTCGTGCCGCAAAGCGAAAAACGACGGCTCACATCCTCTACACAGACGTGTCTGAGGCTGTACATGTGTCAGCGCGTCAGCGCGCGTTGTAGACTCGTTGCCGCTTTCTTTTCCTCTGAAGACAAAGTTCTCAAAGCTTCGCAAAGCCGCTCACCCTACTCCTTTGTAGCAAGAGAGTGTGGTGGTGGTGGTGAAAAACATTCATTTACAAAAGAGAGATGTAGGACCTCTTTAGATGTCCCAGCAGACTAAATAATGTCTCTATTCTTGACCCCGTCAGTTAAAACCACCGTTCTGGCTCTCTGAGCCAAAGCCTGCTGGGCCTGAAGGTCTGAGCAGCCGAGCAAGACCGCCTCCCAGTCCTCTCGCCTAGACTTTGGGTTAGAAGTAACGGCTAAGTTTTCTTTGTAGGCCCCCACCATGTGAAAGGTGTCCACCACCCAACCACCCCCCCACACTTCTTCAACCCTTTTGTGGGTAGAGGGTAGCGTCGATGACTTTCCCGATAACAATGAAGAATTTCCCCACAAATTCGAGGAAGGGGGGAAGTGATTATAATTGAAAAGAAGAGAAAAGTGAGCTCCGTAACTGTCTCTCAGGGGGAGGACACCTCATCAGTAGCTAACGAGGGATGGGGGTAGAGAAGGGAACAAAAAGATAGGATGAAAAAGCAGAGAGATAGAGGGAGAGAGGAAGAAGAGAGCGAGGCGCAGGGGCAGGGAGCGACGGAAGTAAGGAGAAGACAGGAAAGTTGGACACGGTTGCAGGAGTCCGAGGACGGGGGCACCACTGGCGAGAGCTCTTCTCGGCGACAGGCGAAGGCGTAGGACCAACCCAGTCCGCCAGAGCTGCGCTGTCGTCGCAGAAAGACTCGCTCACGGAATCCAGTGAGCGAGTCTATCCGAGAAAGATAACTCTCCTCGTTCCTCTACATAGGCATTGACAAAGGTAGCCCGGAAATAAGCGCTCCGGTCCGCATCTGCAGCTTCAATTTACCGCAATCTGTGATGATCCGGTGTTCATATAATGCGTTTAGGATGAGGTTACGTGTGTATTATGCAGTTGTGCATTAGTGTCTCGGCTAACGGTGATACGTACTCGGCTATGTATTCAAGACTTGTTCGGCGTGAATGGAAGTTACTGTGAGGAAAGTTACTGTGAGAGGCCGCAAGTGCAAAAGCGACCTCTTCATCTTACTTTACATAACACGCTCTGAAGGTTACCCACCCACCTGTGTGCGTTCGTGAGTAGCAGCCGCCGTTAACCACCCCTCGGAATCGGGGCCAGCAACGTCCTCGTAGAAAAACCTAGCTTCTGTCGAGATCGTCGTTCCAGTGCCCGAGCGTGTGCGGCATGTCGCGCGGTGTGTTCATCTCTGTGTATTTTAGTGGGTACAGGTCGGACCAGAAGGGCTGTGCGCCACCGTTCTGGCACCTTCACTTACTCCTAGCTGTTTTTCGAAGTCAGGTCTTAAGGGCAGACGTGAAAGCAGGCGTTGTCAAGAGTTGGTTTGAGCTAGCCGCGTTTACTGGTTTAAAAGATGGGCTTGTGTCAGCTCTTGATATCAGTTAGTCACACCCAATGGCTTGAAATTGTGGTTGGATATAGAGATGGGAAGACCGAAAGCCCGTTTGATTGCCTTTTTATGATTTCCTTGATTCATTCTTCATCACTTTGTGAAAAGAGATCTAAGGGACGGGGTACATGACCCTGCCGGTGAAACAAGCGTACGCTAGCCGCAACTGATCTGTGCACAGAGCTCCCCCTGTTTTTGAAGACTCTGCGGATCATGCAACCCACCTGGTTTTCGAACTTCCTTAATTTTGTCAAAGTTAGGTCAATCTGGAGCTGCTGGAGAATCTATAGGCCCAGAACTTTGATCTCCTCCACTCGTCTGATAAGTCCCACAACAAGAGCGATAGAGATATCTGCCTTGTCTTTATCGATGTCTGTATTTGACGGAATTCGGATTTGCTGAGTACGCATTCAGGTCCACAACACGCCTCGTAGGTGTGCACAATTGCGGCAGCCTGTTGCAGACGCAAAACGGCACCTATGTTTCCTTGTGTTGCCCATAACATAATGTCATCGACATAGGCGACGTGGTGATCGCACTCTATGCTCGCCAGCTGTCATGGCAGATGCATTATTGCGATGTTAATTTACGGGAGAAAGAACAGCCCCTTACGGTTTCTTTCTAGTACCAATTTCATACTGCCTGAATTCAAAATCTTCAATGCGGAGTTGCGTGGTTCTGTCCGATAAAAAGTCCTTGACATAGTAATTGTGTTCTGACCACATTTAGGGAGGCTTAGGTGTTCGAGAATGATGCTGTGTCTAGCATTGTCATGCTGGGATCTAAGGCGAGGATTACCCTGTCGTTGTTTCATCGCCACTGGTTGGATGACCTCTCGATATAGTTGCAGGAGTACATCCTGTGCCGAATTGTGAGCACTGAATCTGAACGTGGTAGGAGTGAAATTCCCTTTCTCCTCGAGATATTCCCTAAGTATGTCCAGCACCATCGTCTTCATCAACTTGCCAACGCAAGGCGTTAAAGAAATGGGGAAAAATTGTCTGTGTTTACTGGCTTCTCTGGTTTAGGGATGAGTGTGACCGATATACTACCCATCCTGATGGGGTTAATGTATTCCAAGTGGTATGCCAGCTTAGTATCGGCTAAATTAGTCACCATCTCAATCGTGCTTTTATGCTTACCAGGCGCTGCTCGTCTACGCGATTTAGCCACTGCCGTCTTCATGTCATGCAGGAGAAAAGGGGCATCTCGGGTCTAGAGGGTGTGGGGCCGAGTCTGCTTGGAACGTGCCGACGTGCTCCAACGCGTACATGTGGTGATGCTTTAAGAAATACTAGCAGGAAATAAATATAGATTAAGAGCCTTATTGTCGTAATACAAAAAAGACATTAAGAACAGAGCACCCAGAATCGAAGAATCCATTTCTTTGTCGACTCTTACAGATAGTCCGCAGATTTGAGTTCATAATTTATATGCATGTGCATATAAGTGCAAACAAATATACCAAGTCCGATACGCATCACGAGCTTGCCGTAGTGAAAGTGAAAGTCCGAAAAGCAGTTTCAGAGAGTCGAGTGAAAAGAAATTATTCATGATATCGCTACACAATGCCTCCAAAATAGGATGCTACCCTGTCGATACATCGTTGCCAGTTGATTTCTAAGTATTGAAGGCGTAATGTTACGCCTCCTCCACAATGTGCTTTAGAACCTTTACGCAAGCCGTGTACAAAGCTCACAGAGCCACGAATGGTAAGGCTCTGTGAGCTGTCCCTAAATTATATCCTTTTTTTTTCGAGATGCTTGATGCGCCGACAAGCCAACAGGCCTTAATCCACATAGGTTGTATTTACAGTAGGAAAAGTTTACATTGTGGGCTGGGCAAAAATTAGCAATGATATTTTCCCCCATTCTTATAATGAGCGCTACATGGCAAAGAAAAGTAAGTTTCACGTAAAAGCATGTGCTTACTTTTTTAACGGTTGCAGATGACCGAATGAGCATGCCTGTGCAAGTCAACTTCACCCTAAACAATGCAAACCTGCCCTGGTTTTCTGAGACGTACCATCACTTCACACAATCAGCACTCCTATTTATTTATGCACAAACCATGTACTTTGATTTGAAACGAGTGTTGTTTCTTTGTGCGTGTTACTGAGTTTAGCACTAGTGCTCAGTTTCTTCTAGGTTGTTCGTGAGGTTATTCGTGTAAGAATAAAACACAGTTTTTGAGTGATTTCATGGGATCAAGAATGAACGCTTACTGTAAAACGCAGCCACAAAAGGATTGTTTCTTCTCCCGTTACAAACAGTGCCTTCATTCTTTCTCCAACGTATCCGTCGGCTAACGCTCGCGCCCGTGCGTTGTATAACAGTGTTCACTAACCTTCCAAGCACTGTACCGAAGACACTGCCTTGCATGCATTGTTGATCGCTTGTATATATAGGGTTATTGAAACCTAATCACTATTGTTTTTATTGTGGCTTTAGCATTCAAGCCCCACGGGCTGCAGAGTGTCTTGTATACATCAGAAATCTGTCTAAGTATGCATGGGAGCAAATAGAACTTTGCATTTGGCGAGTTGTGCGAGTTGGTGATACTCGGATAGGTTTAGGGTGATTTAGACGAAGACATGATACACACAGAATGCAGACGAGCGTGTACTTTCAACGGAGTTCATTTGCACTTCAGTAAGCCCTTTTATGCGCCAATAGGTTGATACAGGCAGGTCTGGCGCATAAAAAAGCTTGCAGATGTGCGAATAAACTGAGTTGAAAGTCAGCGCTCATCTGTGTTCTGTGTGTATCCTGTCTTCATCTAAATCACCCTAAAGGTATCCAAGCATGTGAGTTTCTTTTTTCAGAGTAAAAGGCTGCATATTAAGGCCTTGAAGATAGGTGTTGATTTTTACTCAGCCGAGTGCCGCGAATTATCATTTGATCAATTTTAGATCAGATATTGACCGCTTTTTAGCCGGTACAGTGCTGTCATATTGTGCTGTAGCATGCTTGTATTATCCTGAACACGCGTTGACTTGTGGAGCCCTTCTGGCCGGTAACCCTGCTTGGTAGGCTCTCGAGTAGCAGCATGTGAAGCTTCGTCTCATGCTGAATGTTCGTGGCATGGATATGTGTCAAGGCTTTGCCGTCACGTTCAGCGCTTACATCATCCCGAAACTTCAAGACGCACAACATTTCTTCAGTGCGTTCACAATCATCATTATCAATAAGTTAACCGCTATGTGCTAAAGAATCATTTTTGTCATCAGCAGCTTAATTGAAGAAATGTTTGCTCGTGGAAATTTCCGCTAGAATGAGTTTAGAATCGGGGCTCTCAGACTCAGATTATTCGCTTCCGCAAGCCTGCTCGAAAAGTTTGCACTTTTATCTTTACGTCTTTGTTCACCTCTAGAATAAAGCAAACAAGATATATAGAATGCCACACACATCCTCCCATAGGGAAAACTCGAGCAAGTGTGTTGCAGAATGGGGGGGGGGGGCGGGGGATCGCGTGAATGTTGCGTAATATATGGGTGACCGTTTAAGATAGGCAATCGCACGAAACTGTGGATTACGACGGCTTCCGGCGCAATGTACCATGCGGGTTAGCAGCGGCACACGCGCTATTTTGTACCACTACTTTGAAAAAAGCACCTCTTCCTGCAATGTCAGTTCTTTAGAAGTCAGTCTTTTTTTTCAGCTAACCGTGACTGTGACGATAACAAGCTGCGAAAGCCACGAATGGTAAGGTAACTTTTTTGTGGCACCAAAATGATTTGCAATGCTTTTTAGTGGGTACTGTCAGTTTGGTTATAGCAGATCAGTCGACACAGAAGAGTTTTCATTGTATAATACGTTACTGGAGATAAAAAAATCACCATTTTGAAAATTTCAGGGAATGGGTATAACTGTAGCAGTGTGCTAAGTGTTCATTTTGGGATCGCTGCTTCGGCCGACGTCTTCGGTCGATTGGCATGAAGCGCAGCCCTTATTGAGCGTGTTGAGAAAAATTTTAAAGACGATAGTCTTGGGGACCTTCGATGGAAAAATTTTGTTCAGTCAGTCAGTCAGTCGGTCGGTCTGTCTGTCTGTCTGTCTGTCTGTCTGTCTGTCTGTCTGTTTGTCCGCCCTAACGATACCTCAAATGGCACCAAACGGCCAACCCCATCCGCAGCACCCACCAATATTGCTCAAGGTTTAGCATTTGTAGTTGTGCGATTGTCAATTACAAAAGCAAATATTGCGCATATCTGAGGCGCCATAACAACATGCCTATGTTTTGTATGTCTGCCTTTATACCAGAAGAGGCACACACAAGTAACTCAAAGGACTGTGGCGTCACGTAGCACGTGATACGTGGCGTCACGTCATATGTGGCGTCACGTAGCACGTGAACTTTATTACGAGCGGGCAGCTGATCAATAGTCCCTCGTATAAAACCTAATGACACCAAGTCTGCCAGTACGAGACCCTCGTTAATGAATAAGGGAAAGAAGTGTATACCTAAGGGCACGTTTTTTCGTGTTTTGACACAATATTAATGAGATATAACAGACAGTAATGCCAAGGAATGTATAGGGGAAGTTATTAGAAGCAATGGAATTAATATTGTGTCAAAACACGGAAAAACGAGCCCTTAGGTATACACTTCTTTCCCTTATTCATTAACGAGGGTCTCGTACTGGCAGACTTGGTGTCATTAGGTTGTATACGAGGGACTATTGATCAGCTGCCCACTCGTAATAAAGTTCACGTGCTACGTGACGCCACATATGCGCATAAAAGAGTGTTTCACACTCGTCGCTTGGCTTATAGATGGCGCCTACTGACACTCTTACTTCTAAATTCACATATAAACCCAAAAAAGTGCATGGAGGGAAGGCCGCTGTGATAGCTCAGTGGTTAGATCATCGAACGCGTTATTCGAAGGTCGTCGGTTTGATTCCTGCTCACGGCTGGTTATTTTTTCACCCACTTTTCTTTCTTCTTATTTACATTCCATTGCTTCTAATTACTTCGCCTATATATTTCTTGGCATTACTGTCTTATATCTCATATATATATATATATATATATATATATATATATATGTATGTATATATACATCGCGACGGGTGACATGAGGAGAACAACGTAGCTTCCTGTGTGATTACCGATGTTTATAAAACCGGTTGTCACATGGAAACATTCATTCATTTCATTCATTTTATTATACTGTCAGCCCCATTTGGGCTATAACAGGGGTGGAAAAAACCAATATACATACAAAAAATAGGTACTCCCTATACAACTTCTATTATAAATAACAATGAATGACAAGAAATAGCCAAAGCACTCGGCTCTTGAGGACATAAAATAAGCAAAATATAAACTATACATCTTTATACACGACATCCTTAAGGCCCTTCAAGAAAGAAGGTACACATTCCGATAAGACAGTGGAGTTCATGAATCTTCGAAGTAGTGTACAAATCTTACATCTATGTTTAAGGCAGTGCATAAGTTCGCCTAATCACATTTTGCCAACATGTTCTGTGCATATATTTTGACGCTACGATTGACAAATGTTTTTGCAGTAGTGCAGTAACAAAGTATCGCGTTATCCTATATGTTCAGATATCTTCGTAAATCCAGAAGCAGATCGTATACATGAATGACTCTAGCCTATTTAGCACGAATAGATACGGGTACAAAAAAACTATAAGCTGGGACACTCATGCTCTACAATTCACCAGAAAATAAGGCGGACACCAGGTTAATTGTGTATATCTGCATTAATGAAGCAGTGACTCTTGGACACTTGTTAGTGCTGCAAAACATTTTTTCTGTATTTTAATTTAGCCAGAATGAATACAGTGCACTTGCACACACTTTTTTATCACAATTATATGACGCACAAGCTTCCGCAATGTACTCGCTTGGGTAGCAAGAAGAGAGATAAAAAAACTGAGCCCTTGCATATAGCTACTTTCATTCACGGCCTTGAATAAAATTTAGCACTGGTCAAAGAGATAATTCACTTTTGTTCGGTGTCGGCAGAGGTTAAGGGCAATAATTCACCTCAGGGCCTCTGTTGATATGCATCGCTGTAGAGCACACCAATCTATGGAATACTTATTATTTATAAATCACGATGTTCCACGGATATAGTTCGATTGATTGATTGAATGATTGATTGATTGATTGATATGTGGGGTTTAACGTCCCAAAACCACCATATTATTATGAGAGATGCCGTAGTGGAGGGCTCCGGAAATTTCGGTTACCTGGGGTTCATTAACGTGCACGCAATTCTGAGCACACAGGCATACACCATTTCCGCCTCCGTCGGAAACGCAGCCGCCGCAGCCGGGATTCGATACCGTGACCTGCGGGTCAGCAGCCGAGTACCTTAGCCACTAGACCCCCGCGGCGGGCACGGATATAGTTCGCAAAATTTATAATCGAACTTGACACCAGAACGTAACTGCAATAAAAAAATTACATCTGTCCCTGGAGAGTACCGTGTGTATTGCGAAGCAGCGGGCGCTAATGCTGACACTGGTAGTGGCTTGAGGCGGGCTGTTAACGTGGTGTTGCGCAGAAGACACACCTGGGAAGGTGCAAGGCGCGCAGCGATGGACCGCTGTTCCCTACTGGAATATCAAAATCACTGCTAATGGGCAATGACAGACAGGCGGCTCCGATTAGACACAGAGACCTGCAGTACGCTTTTAGTTAACACGCATGCTGGAAATTCCAATTGCTCAGCAACCAACAGGAGAAACCTTCCACCTACACTACATTGGAGGTCAAGACCTAAAGTCTATATAGAAGGAGTCGCCAGTGAACGGTTGTGCAGCGCGAGCAGTCGGTTTAATGCGGAGCACATCTTGGTCGCATCATGCCGTGGATCCGGCGTCAGCGGGGCCGTCCACACCACCACTGTGCGTGCTCGCATCTCGCGTCGCGTGCCTACTTCAGTTTAACCTGAACACCCAGTCTGCTCCCTTCGTCCACGTCACAAATTCGTGACATTTGGTGGATGTTCTGTTTTTTTCTTGCACTAGACAATAAAGTACTGCTGGCCACGACTTCACGCCAGTGTCACACGTTACGCCAGGACCTGCCGAGACTGTCAGCGGCGAAAGACGCCACCGACTAGGCCAGCCAGACTTCTCCAGCCTATTGAGCCACCACGCTGGCCCTTCCAGAAAGTCGGCATGAATTTATCGGGGTTGATTCCGACGTCCAATTCCAGGAATATATGAGTAGTCGTAGCTACTGAATACCTCACGCCCTACGCTGCAAAAAATGGCAGCATATCCACGGAGTGAATGATGGAGAGTAGGGCGAAGCATTCGTCCGTCCGTGCGTCCGTCTGTGTGACCGTCCATGCGTCTGTTTGTGCGCCCGTCCCTGCGTTCTTTCGTGCATCCGCCCCTGCGCCCGTTCATGCGTCCATTCATGCATCTGTTCGTGTGTCCGTTCGTTCATCTATTCAACACTCCAAGTCCCACCATCTCGCATCTTTTTATCATATATTCCCCATATAGAAGCACCGCCATCCAGTGGACATTCCAAAGACTAAACGAGAGGTGGCACACGCACACTTTCTTACGGCCTGCGCTTTGGGTCCACTTCCCACCTTTAACCACCTCGAGTTCATGGTATATTCTAGTTCACTGTATTCATGGCACTGAGACCAAACGCTCGCTAAACCTTTCGAAAACCAAAGAGGTTACGCCCAGCGAGTATAACGTAGCAACCTTTCCCTGTCAGATAGGGCTCAATGTACATGCCAATGGCTGCTAATGAGAAATGAGAGACAGGAGAATTCGGCTTTTACTTTCTTACGGCTTGCGCTTCGTATCTACTTCTCATTTTTAACCACCTTGAGTTCATTCATGGTATATACAAGTTCATTGTATTCATGGCACTGCGGCTCAACGCTCGCTAAACCTTTCTAAAGCTAAGGATGTTACACCCAGCGAGTATAATGTAGCATCCCTTTCTTGTCCGATAGTGCTCAATGTACATGCCAATGGCTGCTAATGGGGATCGCAGCGTGCGCGTTGACTAAAAGCCGAATGCTCATGTCTCTCATTCCCCATTAGCAGCCATTGGCATGTACATTGAGCACTATTTTTTATTGTTAAACAACGCACAGAAGAAATTTCTCACTGGCACCACCTTGGAGGTCAAGTGTTATACCTATTTCGGGTATGTGCCACTGGTGGTTACATACGAGGGACGCCCAAGCCACGCCATAAGGAGCTTCGCCCCTAAAATGCTCTACCCGAAGGCATGTGCCGCTGACCTAGCAAAGTTCTTTGTCGAAAAAATTGTCCTGAATCACGGAGCTTGACACTTGACAGTATCGCAGGATACTTGACACTATCGGAGGACTTCTCAAAGAGGCTCATGACTTGCGCGGTAGGCTGTGGCGTTCTGCAGCTGAGGAAAAGAGTAATGGGGCGAAGGTTTCGCTCTCTTTTCATAAATTGAAGGTAGACAACAAAGTTTACACTTGGAACCAGCTTCTCAACTGCCGAGTGAAAGTCAAGCGGCCTGCCGCGCAGGCGTGGATTGAACCTGATTCTGTGGCGCTTGCCCGTGTGAACACGCGTAGGCGCTTTAAAAATGACAGTCTGTAACCAAAGTGCTAAGAGTTTATAATGAAATAAAAGTGGGATAATACTCAAAAGTGTGGCTGCGTACCTGAGTTTTCGCGCACATCTGTCTTATACAGCCATCATGACATGAAAACTAGAGAGATTGCGGAAGCCTTTTTATTAAAAAGAATATTGATAGTTGTGTTAGTTCACCGTCTATATCACTGTTACATTGTGAAATATCGTTTCTGGACTACACCTGATCAAGGTGGAACTTTCTCCCCAGTTGTTTCCCTTTTTCTTCTTTCTGGTATATATACTTTTTTTCTCTGAATAAACTGAGTTTCAGTCTGCGCTTGTTTGTTTCTTCTCCTGTGCCCCGTTGGTTTGTGCTTCCAAGTATTTCATTATTAATTTGTACCAACTAGCCCGCCTGTCAACCCTACTGCAGTGCTAAGACTTGTTTCGCTCAATGCGCGCAACATCGCGAATAAATCTGGTTTAGTCAAAGACGTAATATCCTGTTATCATCCTCATGTCTTAGTAGGAACAGAAACATGATTGCATGCAGATGTGCAGGATTCAAAAATTCAATTCAAAATATTCATGTGCAGGATTCAAAAACCCTTTACCTATAAGCTTATTCTTAAAGAAAGGGAATCACAGGGAGGGGAAGAAGCTATCGCCATCAAAAGCAACATTTGCTTCAATAATTTGGGTGGAATTTGTGACCACGAAAGTGTATGGTGCAAACTTAAATTTCTTGGCAAAGCTGTACTTCTGGGCGGCGTACACAGGCCACCTAATGCTTCCCACGAATGTTTCGAAGCCATGTACGACTTCCTTGCAGAAAATACCAATTCACGATCGAAGAGTTTAGTTACAGTTGACTTCAGCTCGCCACGTATAAACTGGTCTCACTTACCCATGATGGCAAACAGTCCAAAAGTGCTGACTCACTGCTCACGACTGCGTTCAACTTTTTTTTACTTTGAATAGTTTTCGATGCTACTAGGGTAATTGACTCGTCCTCATCAGTCCTTGATTTGGTATTTGTTAGTAGCTTCCTTGAAGGTTCATTCGTTAGTGTTGAAAACGGGATATCCGATCACAAGTTGCTCGCTTTGTCCTGTCCTATCTCGGGTACACGTTCCTTTACTAAGCAGTCAGAAATTCTTGTCTGTGACTACACTCATGCAGACGACAATGCTGTCTTAAAATATTTGGAATCGCGCTTCGTTAGTTTTAGCCTAATCACGAATGTTAAAGAAATGTGGTCAAACTTTACCGAAATTGTTTTCCCATTGCCAGCGAAAGCATGTACCATTAAAAAGAAAACGTAATGTTAGAGAGCACCCTTGGTTCTCGCGAGAAATTATTCATTTAAAACAAAAAATTAGGCGTCGCTGCAAACGCGGTTACACAAGCGACCTACAAACCCTCATTTCTAAACTGAAGGAAGAAACGCGATTAGCAAAAAAGCATTTCTTTTCTGTTACTCAGCAGTAATTCGTGAATGATGAACCCCAAATATTTTGGCGGTATCTCTCAAAAAATAAACAAGGAATTTTGGAGATAAATGCTTTAGACGAAAGTATTGCTGACGCGACTACTATTTCTTACAAATTTAATGCCTTTTTCCAACCGGTGTTCACGCGGACAGCTTCGCACGCAGCGCTGCCGTCATAAGTTTTTCATTGTCCTATGCCTGAAGTGGAAATAACAGAGGGTGGTGTGCTCAGCCTTTTGCATAAACTAGACATGAAGAAGTATGCTAGCCCCGATCATCTGTCCAATATTTTTTTAAGTACCTATGCTGCATGGGTAGCTAAATATCTGCATCAAATTTACGTTATGTCCCTACGCAATTCGACGATTCCTGATGATTGGGGCTCGGTAAAAATTATTCCCGTGCATAAATCTGGCTCTACTCTAGAAATTATCAACTACAGACCAGTTTCCTTAACGAGTACTTGTAAAATTTTCGAGCATATCATTAATAAGGCCAAGGCCATCATTACTTACCTCGAATATAACAATTTGCTTCATTTCAAACAGCATGGTTTTAGATCTGGTTTTTAAACTGTTACCCAACTACTTGAAATAACTGATTACATAATTATTACACTAAATATAATGGTCAAACCAACACTATATTTCTAGATTTGTCAAAGGCGTTCGATGTCGCCCCTATACCGATCTGATTACAAAACTTCTCCTAATTGGAGTTGAACAAAAAGTAGTCGAATGGATAGAATGTTACTTAAGAAATAGAACACAGTGTGTCGGCATTAATGATTGTATCACTGAAGAGTTGGATGTGTACTCTGGAGTCCGGCAGGGCTCTGTACTGGGCCCTTTACTTTTTTCTATATATAAAAGACCTTGCTGTTGAACCCCCTATTCATATTAAAATATTTGCGGATGACTGCGTGGTATACGCAGCTATCAAAATCCCAGATGACCAAATTAATTTAAACAATGCCTTGCACTCCATTGAGACATGGTGTACGAAGTGGGGTTTAAGAATAAATGCTACTAAGACGACTTCCTTTTCATTAAGCAACAAAAAAAGGCCTCTTGGCTTTACTTATTATTTAGGTAATGCTACGATCAACAGATCCGATAAGGTTAATTATTTAGGCGTCACACTTACAAGCAACCAAAGTTCGGAAACACACATTGATAACATTTGTCAGGGTGCACTTAAGAAATTGGCATTTTTGAAAAGAAAGTTGCGCAGTACTCTTTATGCTGTGACATTAAACGCTTATAAGGCACTAGTACGACCTAAGTTTGAGTATGCAGATGTCATTTGGAGCCCTTACCAACAATACTTAATAAGTAAACTTGAAAGAGTACAAAATTTAGCTTTGCACTTCATTTATTCTGTTTTGTCGCGTCACTCGAGTGTAACCACTTTACGTAGTAGGGCAAACCTTCAAACACTCGAGCAGCGTAGGGTCGTATCTAGATTAAAATTCCTCTATCAGCTTCACTACGGTCACTTCAATATGTCTCGGAAACACTACATCCAAGAGCCTTTCAAATTAACAGCGAGAATTCACCACGGTAAGACTATTAGTCGACCAATTAGCCACATTATTTGCATAAGTTTTCTTTGTTTCCTCGACCAATTTATTATTAGATAATGTTACCTGAAGAGACGGTCAACTCTGTGTCATGAGAGGTGTTTTCTAAGCGTATTTGTAATATAAGCGTTGGTTAAAGTGTCGTTTAAAAATTAAAAAATGGAAGACATCATCATTGTGTTCTTTTACGGTATGCATACCGTATCGTATGCTTACACGTGATTATGTAAGCATATTTACCCCTTCCCTTATGTGTGTTGTACGTTTTAAAATTAGGTCAAGCAACACTGATGTTTTGTCAAATTGTATGTAGAATTTGTTCAATGTATTTCTTTGTTTTCACTCCTCCATGGGCCCGAGAAGGGCCTGCAGTATCTGTAAATAAAAAAATAATTAAAAAAGGCCGATGCTTTTATCGCCGCTATTAGTGTCAGTGTCTTGATGTAATCTTTCTTACTTTACTTTTTTGTAGCCACAAGTTCGGCCTAATCAACAGTTTAACCTGAACCCCCAGTCTGCTGCCTTCGTTAGCGTCATGACACCGTGACAATGTGTACAAATGCATGCACAGATATACGTTAAACAGCTGCATATGTTCTATTATCACCAGGTTTTTATAGCTGCGTAACAATACCAACAGATACCTAGATATTAGCGACACCAGAATTGGTTGGTATGCTGACACAAAGCGCTGCTGCTAGCGAGGATCATTGCCTTTGATACTGCTACCTAAATAAACGTAAGCGGACGACACATGACTACAATTTATGTTAACCCGATGTGACTTCTGTACCGTAGGAGTACATATGTAATGTTTTTTAAAATTAGAAATCCAGCACTGCAACGACAATTGGCATTCCACGAACATTAGGGTCTATTTTAAAGGTAGTTCTGAGGCCTGGCGTGCCTCTGTGGTGGAATACTTGGTTGCCATGCCAAATGCTAGGGTTCGATTACTGCTGAGACAATGACATTTATTTTTTGCAATCGTCCTGTCAACGCTGCCGATGGTCACTTTTTCTTAACGATCAAGCGTTAAAATTACCAATGTGTGTTCTCACTGTTCCTGGGTAGATATAAACACGTGCAGCACATACCCTCATACCAGTAGCAAATATACGCCCCCGGATGTATGCCACTATTTTGGGAAAGTGTTTCATGACGTGCGCAGCGACATTGTGACATTATTCATATCATGACCAGCGAGTCGTATTCGTGAAGAAATTTTATCCTCCGCTACTTATTTTGGCTCACCATAATTAAAGGTGGTGATCATAAAAGCACCGAGACATAAGTAGATAGATAGATAGATAGATAATAAGATAGATAGATAGATAGATAGATAGATAGATAGATAGATAGATAGATAGATAGATAGATAGATAGATAGATAGATAGATAGATAGATAGATAGATAGATGCGCAAAGTGTCTACATTTGCGGAATAAATATTTCGCATTTAAGGAAAACACCCTGTAATATAACGAATTGACACCGCTCAGTGGTACCTTCATTTTCAATGGTCTCTACAGGTGAACCGGCCTTTGTCAGGGCGTTTCTATTAGGTCCTTGCAAAAAATGGTTCACCAATTAACACACTAGGGGAATTAAATTGAGATAAACGCCAAGTTGTACGTATCTGTCTTTTTCTCAGCAAGTACGTTTGGCCTTTTGAAAAAGAACCTTGAGTATACATGTATATAAATATATATAAAAAGATAAAAACATAAGACACAATATAACGATTTGATTGATATGTGGAGTTTAACGTTCCAAAACCACCATATGATTATGAGAGACGCGAAGGCACTATATATATATATATATATATATATATATATATATATAGTTCAGTAGATCCTCCGTGAGCGGTCACAACGTGGTTTATTTTGACGTTTCGGCCTAGAGTCTGGCCTTTATCAGTTTGTTGGTGCTCAGCTTGGTACCATCTCAAATCAGAGAGAAAGGAAAGAGGAAAAAGAAAAAAAGAAGAAAAGAAAAAAAGAGAAAAAGAATATAAGGTGGACTCTCCTCGGGCGCCCCCCTTCCAGTCTTCCTTCCGCTTCCCTTTTCATCTCTCTCCCATTTCTCCCCTTCACCTATCTGATGTCAGCGGTCTTGTGTATGCTTCCTTTCACTAACGCATTCTTCCCGACCAGACGGCGCCTCAGGGCACTGGCGGTTCGGTGTGGGGCAAAAAATAGCTTTTTTAGGAAGTTTTAAGCCTTTAACTACTCGGGGTCCCGTCAACATTTCGTCGTAGAAAGAGGGGTGCCGCATGTTGCGGCAGAGGCTGGTAAGTGGGCGCAATGCGATTTCCTTGCCCACTTCTGTATTACACGTGCAGTGGGGGCCTCCCGGCTGTGCACAGGGTTGCTGTTGGGCATGTCATGCATGGCACAATTGATTGGATAGTAAAATAAAACAGAAAACCGACGACAGCTGCACTTAGGAAGAGGAGTTACACTTGGAATTGTTTTGATTTGTCCAGTGCCCTTCGCAGCTGCAGTTCCGTGAACTCAGTTACTATTTTCATTATTGCCGTTATTGTTTTCTAATGCTTTAATTGCTGCAAGTGTTCCAGGATTCTCATTTATTCCTCTATCGAGGGCGTTAAATCGGTCGAAACGTCGAAACGTCGGCAGAATAAACAGTTGTTATGTGAAAGCGCATCTACTTTCATAAATATATATATATATATATATATATATATATATATATATATATATGGGATATGGCATAACGGGAGCGTTGTCAACAAGGAAAAATATATTTATTTTCCAACAGTTTCGGGAGTGGTCCTCCCTTCATCAGGGGATGAGTCATACTGACATGGACTTCCAAACTTCGTTGCTGCCGCGTCCCTCTCGCCTTGAAAGATGTTTGCGAAAGTGAGAGGGAACTAAAAAATTCTCACGAAGACTAACTGGCCCATTGAATTATTATTCCCACTATATATATATATATATATATTTAGAGGGGAGAACAAAAAGGCCGGCCCTGACAGAATCAGAAATCGGGAATAAAGACTTTCATTGGTTTGGCACTGTATAATTTTACTAGCGTATTATCTGTTGGACCAGACTTTGCCAAAGTCACAAGTACAATTACGAATTACTTGTTATTTGACAAAGTGTGTCCACCAAACGAAACAATAGGGAAAATATAAAGGGCAAAAAAAGCAACTCTGTATAGGGTGGATTTGAAACCACGGCTGGCGTGTGCCTGATAATTTCTGACGCCGATGCGTGTGCCCTGCCGCAGTGGTCTAGTGGCTAAGGTACTCGGCTGCTGACCCGCATGTCGCGGGTTCCAATCCCGGCGGAGGCGGCTGCGATTCTGATGGAGGCGGAAATGTCGTAGGCCCGTGTGCTCAGATATGGGTGCACGTTAAAGAACGCCAGTTGGTCAAAATTTCCGGAGCCCTCCACTACGGCGTCTTTCATAATCATATGGTGGTTGGGGACGTTAAACCCCACAAACCAATCAATCAATCAATCGACGCTGATGCGTGTAGCACGTCAGGTAATTATACAAAGTACTATTTTGAAGAAGACTATACTAAATAGGGAGGGTATAACGAAGAATATCGTGAACTTTTTAAATAAAACATTGAAGCTGCACAAAACAAAAAAATCACAGCATACCTACGTGGTGATTGAGAGTGAGTGACGGGAAGCTTCGAAGGGTTCGATTGGCAAACCGTGAATCATCCACTGGGCTCGTTCGTTATCCGTCCGTACGTCTGTTATGTCTGTCTGTTCGTCCATACGTCTGTCGGTAGGTTTGCTCGTCGGCCCGTTCATCTAGTGAGCACTCCAAGTACTGCCAACTCGCATCTTCTTATCATACACAGATACTGCCATCAAGCGGACATTCCAAGGGCTAAACAAAAGGTGGTGACCTACTACTACTACATCATGCAGCGGAGACACACGGCCTACGGCTTAAGGAGCATCACCCCTAAATGTGGTTGCGATTTATAGTACTTGGTGTTTAGATAAGGTTATAATTTCGAGCACCACCTACTATGGAAGGGCATAAAGCCATCCCGTGGGCTTCACACTTGATGAGGTCGTGGCAATTATTGACTAAATCTCAAAAATAACTTACCCCCAACGTTTTTTTTCTGAAGAATGGATAGAGTTCTACAAATGAACTGGCATAAAGCCCTTGTTGTTGCTCCAGCGAAAACAAAACTCGAGGATTGATACCTATTTATTATTACAAAATCACGGCAAAAACACAAGAAGACAAAAATAATTCGCATATAGTATGTGCTTTCTGGTTAAATAAATATCAACACCACGAAAATCCTAAATTGATACAATATTGTAAATTCATCATATACAAGTGCCGCCATTAAGCAGGCATTCTGAGGACAAAAAAAAATTGGCAGATCCCACGTACTGTGGGAATCGATGGTATGCGAAACACGAATGAGGAAGGTCGATATATTACTTTAAAATGAGCACAACGTTACTACGTAGGTGTATATTGTGCCGTCCCTGACTTCCATGCCTTTATTAATATGTTGGAATGTATTATTTACCTTCGCCGTCTGTACACGTCACGTAGTGCTGAATTTCGTGTATGTTTGGCCAGGGAATGGCCGCGAGCATAGAATGAGTGTAGCACAGTCATGTTTTACATGACACGCATATAATGATTATCATGTTTCGACGTGTCGTTTTCCTTCGTCATGTATTCACGTCACCTGGTACGAAATCTAGTATATGTGAACCGAGCGAACCGGCCACGAGCACGCTTTAAACGTAGCATGTAATAATGCTTCACATGGACCCATGATTACGCTTACCATATCGAGACGTGTCATTTACTCTCGTCATTTATTCACGTCCCGTAATACCAAATTAGGTAAATGTGGAGCAAGCGAAACGGCTGTGAGAGCGCTATGAGCAGAGCATGTAATCGTGATTTACAAGACAAGCATATCATGATTATCATGTTTGGACGTGTCATTTATTTTCGTCATGCATTTATCCGAAGTAACACCAAATTCAGTATATGTGGAGCTGGCTAAACGGCTGCGAGCCTTCATTGAGCGTAGCGTGTATTCATTATTTACATGGCACTCATGTCATCATTATCATGTTCGCACCATTCATGTACATTTGTCATCGATTCACATCTTGTTATACAAAATTTGGCAAATTTGACGTTAGCGAAACGATCACGAGTGCACCATGAGCATGGCGTGTAGTCATGAAGAGTCTTATCATTCCAATCATGACATTCATGTCATGATTTTCACGTTAGGGTCTGTCACTAGTGTTTGCTATGCATTCATCATTTATAACAGTTTTGCAATATGTCATGTGAACGAATCCACAGCAAACACAGTAAGACCAATAAAATGTAAATCATTACATTTGTAACATACATGTAATGATTTTTATGTTATGACTGAACTATGCTTGTCATACAGTCATGTTATGTATGCCATACCAATTTTGGTATCGATAGTATTGATATGGCCAGGAGAGCTAAAAGTCGTAAGCGGCTAGATAGATAGATAGATAGATAGATAGATAGATAGAAAGATAGATAGATAGATAGATAGATAGATAGATAGATAGATAGATAGATAGATAGATAGATAGATAGATAGATAGATAGATAGATAGATAGATAGATAGATAGATAGATAGATAGATAGATAGATAGATAGATAGATAGATAGATAGATAGATAGACACGCCTCAAGTCACTGAAGTTTGCTGAGAAGTGCTTGGCATTTAAAACGAGAAGAGGCTAGTACACTCAAGAGACGCACGACCCATGTCTTAAGGAACTTCACCCCTAAACGGACATATTTCTTCCTTCTTCACAGAATAAGATCATTTACATTGCATTGTGCTTTAGCACTCATTTACCAAAAGAATATTCGCATGCTTGTGTTTGCACGTTACGTTTTAAGAGCATGGGCATCATTACCAGCATGATCCATACTGTGCTATCGGTCTCAGCGAGAAATGCCCGAGTAAACTTGAAGTCCTACTGCGTGACTATTTATATAACTCTGTTCTGGAAAGCTCGTGCCACTGTGGACGACTTAAGTCGCACGGCTAATTTCTTTCCGCGCTTATCTTCCTTGATACCGGTTCATCGTGTAATACGAGCACACGAGCTTTGCTTGCTGGCGTCATGATCTTGTTGTTGCGTGTCTTGGCAGCGAAGACGATGTATTTTAACAATCATGCTCATATGGGTAAGCCAGGCGTTGCTATTTCTCCTGCCATCACTCCAGAGGGATACTTTGCTCAAAGAAACGGAATTTGCTTGTTTACGTATTGCAAGCTATTAGTGCCAATATCTTTTGCTTTTGATATATATGAATGATTCTGTATTCAAGAGTATTTGTAGGGTTCTTTGAAATATAACGATTATTTTATAGTGATTGTTTTATCTGATGTATGTATAGCTATCTTATAAAAATGAACTAATTCAAGCCAGAGGTCGCGCTCTAGAGAACCATAGGCACAAAATAAGAGCTTTAGGCTGCCTCTTCTCTTGCTAAAGCAAAAAGACGCATGATGGCCGTTTCAAGGATACCGAAAAATGCATGGAACTAATTTACGTTTGTCGTAAAATATGGGTGATATGATCCCTACGCTCAAACCTTCTTGGTATAGCCATTGTTTATATGTAGTTGGTCAGAGTATGATAGTTCAATTCAATAACGGATGGTGATATGGCACATAATTATTCTGTAGAGTCAGTGCTTGTAGACTGCTGGAGGCCTTATCAAGTGACGTTTCTTTCAACGTTGTCTTTTGCCACCAGCACCATGGCAATCTTCTGTCGTTGCACAAATTCAGAAATAATAAAAAATAATATTAATAATCCCCCCTCTTAACATCGCACCATCTTCTCTGAATTTCGTCGTATTTTCTTTCTGGATGATAGATTTTGTAAAATCGAAATTGTCCTCTTTTCTTCATTATCATATCTGTAATGTTTTTTTTTTACATTGCGGAAACTTCGTCTTCGACGTTCACTGAAAAAACTCTCATCTGCCATTTCTGACGGATGACAGTGAGAGCAAGACACTCGTCTGTCTTTCGGCGAGGATTCATTTTGCCCCCGTCCTACTCCATTGAACCCGCGTTCTGATGCGCTGCCTCTTCTAGAATACAATGGTTACAGAAGGCCAACTTCAAAAGCATACGCAACAAAATAGAAAGATATAAATAGGCTAGAAAGTCAAGAAAAAAACCAATGAGAATGAAATCGCAATAGACAAAATGGAAAAAATTCAGAGCATGTCAACCGAGCGCATGATGATGAGTGGAGCGATGCATCCGTCAGTTCATCCACACTTCCGTCCATTCATGTGCACGTCAATTCGTTAGTCCGTGTGTCCGTCAGCTTGTGCGTCAGTCCGTGAATTCGTGCATCCGTCCATGCTTCCATTCATCCATGCGTCCGTCCGCGCGTCTTTTCATGCGTCCGTCCGTGCGTATGTCCATTCGTCCGTGCATATAGTGAACACTCCTAGTACCGCCTTCTCGCATCTTTTCACCATAGATTCAGCGTATAGAACTACCACCATCCAGCGGACATTCTCCGGACTAAGCGAGAGGTGGCCCAGCCGGACTAGAGGAGCGGTTACGTGCGTACTTTCTTACAGCTTGCGCTTCATGTCTAGTTCCCACCTTTCACCACTTCTAGATCATGGCACTGTGTCCCAACCCTCGCTAAGCTGTGTGTTATAGAAATAGTGGTTAATGATGTATTCTGCTCGGTACTCTACAAAGTGTGCTGAAAGCCATTCCTTGGGCATAGAGTAACTATGTTACTCAACGCCTTGGGCCTCACACTTGATGAGGCCGCATCGACAAAAATTACGCCCGGGCCGGGCCCAAGGCAACATCCTCCTAGCTGAAACAGCTAATGCTTGCTAGATGCAAGAAGGGTCGCCAAGCGAGTTTATCGAGGTGATCTTTGTGGTAAAATAGTGCTCAAAGTGCGTTCTTCTGATACTAGTTTTTTTGGGTGCAAAGCTCCCTATCCCGTGGGTCGTGTATCCGCGATGTATGTAGTAGTCGTAGTAGGAGGTAGTCACCTTCACGGCCGGAGTGGAGAAGTGGCACGCGCGCACCCTTTTCAATTGAGGAGGAAACCCGCACACGTTAGTCATAAATGAGAGGTAGTTGTTTCTGGCAAAAATACTTACAGAGACGAGTATTGGTGACTGAGTCTTCAATAAAAGTTCCCTTGAATTTGGTGCTTACTAAAGAAGCGACAGCTTTGCCGCAAAGGCGAAGGAACACGATAGCAAAAATTTGAAAGGTCACGCGCAGAATGGAAAGCAGATCAAAACGTGCCCCGCGTTTCTTACACAAAACGCTATTGTAAAAAAATTGCCCGCAGCTTCCCTCGGGGGAACACTGAGGAGGATGCGGAAGCGGTTCCGCCAACAGTTTGGCCGGCGCTGGTCGAAGGGAGGTCGATCATTCTGTTTGTGGATTCGTTGGCATTCATTTCACGGCGACTTCGGACGTCGACGCGCCGTACAAACCAACGGACGAGCGGCAACTGAGCGAGCGAGCGCCGACCTTGAGTATATATACAGCGCGACGGCGCATGCGCTGTCAGCTGTCGAATGTTCTCGAAGGAGAAGCGCGCGCGCGGCACAGATGGTGGGCGACGGCGCGACGGCGCATGCGCGCGCGTCAGCTGTCGAATGTTCGAGAAGCGGTGTGGACGGCGCACTACAAGGCGCGAGTATAAGATGCTTCCGCATCTAAAACAGCGTGATGACAGCACGTTTTTTGGCAATGGTACACGCTGGAGACGCTCGTACACGCTTGTAATCACTGGACCTTCGCGGGACGCACTGGGAAAAAGCTGTGTCGCACTGGTAGGGACGCTGGCTCAACCGCTGTGATGCTGGTGCGCACTGCGAAGCGCTGGAAGCGCTGGAATTTTCACTGGCAAGCCCTGGTGAGTACTGGAGCACGCACTGTTTCTACCAGCGCAGCTGCAGCGTGCATGTTATTGTAGCGTTTGCCGTGGTTTGTTTCGGTGTAGTTGAATGTAAAACGCTTGATTCGATGGCAGGAAGAGATGCTACCCTAATAGATACCGAACATACGTTATTTTTTAACAGATGCCGAGCTTATGTAAGCGGTCTTACCCAGTGCCAGGCCCAGCGAGCATTAAACCTCTCATGCCAGCCGCGTTGGTATATATGTTACCGGCGCTTCTTGCTTCGTGTACCCACGACTTTAAAGTGTGAGAGTAACTGTAAAGTATAGTTTAGACATCCATGAGTTTAAGTCAACTATTTTGTCTTGTGTCGATGTTCGCACAAGGAGCGCTAACAATCGAACTTCGCGTTTTCAGCTACGCAGGCTGTCACTGAAAGCTGCCGGCCGCACTTACCCGGTACTTCCCCGACTGATATGTAACAACACGAAATTCCAGTTGGTAATTTAGTACGCCTTCGTGAACTGACTCCCTGGCATACGTTTTCAGTAGATTGCACTGGTATTTCTATGGGTGTTTTTGTTTAAATTGTCGGTATTGATATAACTGCTTATATCTGTACACTGACACGCCCACTGTTTACTGCCACAGTGGAGGCCAGAAAAACGGCTGTCGCTCGCCATCGCCTCTCCGTAAATTAATATCTGGCATTGATTGATCTTCCACTTACTTCAGGTACAGTTTAGGTAACAGTTAGAAATATTGCGAAGCTCTAATGCAGAAACTTCAAGCACCGCAACTCAGGGGCTTCGAAAGCAGCCTTACCCGTTGCCCCGTCCCAACGAGGCCTATCGTGCCGCCCGCGTCGGTGTGCCTGCTGCCGGCGCTTTTTACTTTAAGTAGGCACAATTCTAAAGAGTAAGAACGACTGTAAAGTACAGTTTAGACATCGCTGAGCCTAAATTGACCATTTATCCGTCTGTGTGTTGCTCGCACAAGAAGCGGCGACGATCGATGTGTCGTGCTTTCAGCCACGTAGCTTATCACCGAAAGCTGTCTTCTGAGCGCAGGAGCCGGTACTTCTCTGACTCGTACGTAAGAACACGCGATGTTGAGTTAGCGATTCGGTACGCGTTAGTGAACTAACATACTGGCATACTTTTTCACCTGATTGCATTAGTCATTTCTTCGGCGGTTTCTAGGTTGCAGGTATCGATATAACTGCAAATATGTAATCTGGCACGCCAGATGTGTACTGCTACATCGTCGCTTGCGCGAAATAAAAATACTCAATATTCACTCGTGTGCGTGGATATCTACCAAACAACACATGTAAATATTCTGCACTTGTTGACCAGTAGCAAAAGCTAAAAACGACCATCAAAGGAAAAAAGACTATCGGCAGCAACAGCTGACAATCTGTGGCTGCTCCTCCAGTCAGTTTGAGGTTTTTCAGAGTTAAGATGTATATGCTTCAAAAAACTTAGCTCTTGCTAATATCTGCTCGTCATTCGGTGCCCGGAAGCCGTTCATCACTGTCGAATCAAGACGCAATTGTTATTTGGAAAGGAATATCATGTCAGCCTTGACTTTGCGACTTGTAAAGACGAAGTTGAACGGTGTGTTCTTTGCCTATGTTGCCGTTTTACAACCCCATAAGCACGTTCTGAACAAAAAAAAATCTGGCATGGCTTTGACCTCACCCCTTTTTTGTTTGTATAACACGATGTGAAGAACTCTCCATGTGAGGAACTCACGCTGTGTTAGACATTGAGTGTTTATGAGTAACGCTTGAGCGCTTACTTTCGCGATTTCATTGTACTTTTGTTCGCTTGATATTGTCTATTTGCGCAAGTACTTTATTAAATACCATGAAAAAAATTCTGGCGTGGCGTAGTTGGTAGCGTGCTCATTTATAGATGAGGAGGTAGCGAGTTCAAATCCCGTCAAGTGTTGTTTTAGTTTTTTTAGTTTTTATTTTTTAATTTTTATTGGGAATGCGGGTTAATTTACTGACATATTTATTTATTTATGGCGAATAGGCGCTCCAGTTTTATTCCTGGAAAGCCATTTTGCGCAGAGTACTGGGACGCTGCCGCTCCAGCGTCCCAGTACCTGCACTGGGAGGCGTTGGTACCAGCGTCATACTGGGCCCATAATCAGGCATGGCACTGGGCGCTGGTACCCAGTGGCGCTGGTTTTTGCAATGGGGAATTACTTACGAAACGTACTCAGGCACGGATGCACGCAAATATACGTCTCATTTTTTACTTCGCTGAGTATGAAAAGCACGAGCTTTTCGCGAACGAAGACTGCAAATATTGCAGTGACCTTTCTGCGTCCGGTAACTACAGCAGAATCGTTCCACGTAAAGCCCAAGGCCAGCCAAGGCGTACGATCATCCTCTCCTCACCACCGTAAGATAAGGGCGCACGAGAAAGCGTCGCTCCCCTTCTCGAAGCCGAGCAAAGTACGAGTAGGAGTCCGTGATGTGGCAGCGGGCGCTCAGCGCCATCTTTCTGGTAATGCCGTAAACACAGCAGAAGTAACTGAGAGATATTGTTATGAGACAATGTCCCACAAAAGCGGTTAGATTAGGCACGCAGAAAGACGAGATGATTTTGGTGTAGGGCCCCCTTTCTGGGTATGTGCCAGGGTAAGAAGGATCATCATCATCAGCTCTTGTTCTCCATCTTGGCTTGCACGTTGGCGTGGTATAAATATATTTTGAAACGCCTAGTATCGCTTGTACCTTCACGTAAAATTTTGGTGGAAGGTGCTGGGTTACGACGCACGACGGAGTTACGCAGCGGACGCCTAGTCGCTGCTTCCGACATGTCCACCGGCAGCAACGCTTCGTCAACTGCCGTGCCCAATGCATCAACGGCGCCAACCTCCCCTCTTTTTCTCGTGGCCGCTCCACCCCGCGATCCCGGCCACTTTTCGGGAACGGAAGGCGAGTACGTGGATGAGTGGCTTAAACGCTATGAGCTCGTGAGCGAAAATCACAGGTGGGACCCAACCTTGATGCTGGCAAACGTCATCTTTTATTGCAAGGAACGGCCAAGGCATGGTTTAATAACAACGTGGACGCGATCATGAGCTGGGACATATGCAAGACCAAGTTACGCGAGTTGTTTGGTCAATTTTGCGGCTGCAGGCAGGCCGCTACGAAAGAACTTGGCACACGTGTTCAGACGTCCACGCAATCTTACCTGGCGTATATACAAGATGTACTGACCCTTTGCCGTAAAATTGATCGAACCGTGGCTGAAGCAGACAAGGTAGTGCACGTGCTCAAGGGCATCGCAGACGATGCATTTAACCTCCTTGTGTTCAAAGGCTGTTCCACCATGCGAGATGTTATCTTTGAGTGCAAACGCTTTCAAGAGGCGAAAACTCGTCGCATTGCCGACCACTTTACGCGCCTCCCCAACACTTCTGCGACGTCAACTTGCGAGGATCTTCGTATAGCGACCCAGCCCAATTCACACTCCGGTGACATCACGAGAATCGTACGCCGCGAAATCGAGGCCATATCACCCGCACCCTTGAGAGCACTAGCACCGAGTGATCCTCAGCCTACCATATCGCTAATACAGACCATTGTTCGCCAAGAACTAGCCAACGCGGGTATCTACACGGTCTGTTCTGTGCACCATCCCGACGCTGTCAGTTCATCTACCTCCAGCCACCCATAGCATTATCGCCACCCTGTTCCGCGTAACCGTGACCCAAATGCGTGGAGGACGCCCGACGACAGGCCGATTTGCTTTCGATGTTAACGAGTGGGACACATTTCCCGCCATTGCCGGAGCATGTGGGCCTCACCGTATCAGGCAACCTCCAACTTCCTCTCACCAGCCCATCTCTATGACCAGGAACTACCACGGCGTGATGGCTCAGCTAATTACGACCCGACCACTATGACCACTGTCCAGTACAGTCGCTTACCTTCACCTCGACGTAGGTTTTCCCGGTCTCCACCACCACCCCCTTCCCCGTCCCAATCCTCTGCCCGGCGGTTTTTCTCGGAAAATAATGGCTGCAGCTCCTGGAAGTGACGCTTCTGATACGACTTGTTCTACAGTTCCTCTGTTGACGCTGCCGACCAAACAGAACCTGATCGACGCTGAAGTAGACGGTTTATCTGCTAAAGCCTCGGTGGACACTGCGCCCATATTTCTGTGATGAGCTTGCACATTCGTAATTGCTTGGAGAAAGTACTTACTCCAGCCCCTTCACGCAGTGTTCGTGTTGCTGATGGTGGTACGACTTCTGTTATTGGCGTCTGTACTGCACGCGTCACTATCGCCGGCCGCCAAACTTCAGTTCTCTTCACTGTTCTCTCTCACTGCACCAATGATGTGATTCTTGGTTTTGACGTTTTGTCCACTCATTCAGCCCTAATCGACTGTTCAGCTGGTACTGTGCAACTTGACCTACCGTGTCCTAATGATCCGCCCAGTCCACCCCAAGCTCGTATGTGCTCTGCTGAGCATGTCCGTTTGTCACCGCAAACTGTGACCTGCATCACCGTAATGCCCTCACCACCTCTGTGTGATGGCGACTATGTGCTCACGCCCATTACATCCATTCTTTTGAGTCACAGTGTTACCTTACCACACTGTTATTCAGTTACGTGCAAACCACGCCTTCATTCCGGTGCTCAACTTTGCTCTGTGTCCACAAGTGCTCCCGCGTGGAATCGCCCTCGCCATGCTGACTCCCACTGATTATTGCGTCATCTCATCTCTATCTTAGAACGATCCTGGACACTGTAGCTACACGCATGTTCGATCTTCGCAAGCAAGCCCGTCTGCTAACGTTAAAAAATTATCGCGCCAGACCTTTTGCCGCATCAATCTGACCCACTCCTTCATCCTTGAGCCATACTGGGGCGTATTTGACTTTTGTGATCGTCCGCTTGGTCAAACCACTGCTCCAAAGCACCACATTGACACCGGGGATGCCTCCCTTGTCCATCGGCGGTCATACCGGTCATACCGCGTATCTCCAAACGAGCGTCACATAATTCAAACAGAAGTCGACAAAATGCTCGCCAGAGACATAATTGAGCCATCATGTAGTCCATGGGCTTCCCCTGTAGTTCTGTTCAAAAAGAACGGCAACACTTGGCGATTCTGTGTTAACTACCGACTTCTGAACAAGATTACTAAAAAAGACGTCTACCCGCTACCGCACATAGACGACGCCCTGGATTGTCTTCACGGCGCTAAGTTTTTTTTCGTCCATTGATCTAAGATCAGGGTACTGGCAAATTGCTGTCGATAACATGGACCGTGAAAAGACCGCTTTGTCACGCCCGATGGTCTTTACCAGTTTAAAGTCATGCCCTTCAGGTTATGCAACGCTCTGGCCAGCTTCGAGCGGATGATAAACTCTCTTTTGCGTGGGTTCAAATGGTCACTGTGTCTTTTTTACCTTGACGACGTTATCATCTTTTCTCCGACCTTTGAGACCCCGCTCGACCGCCTATCCTTAATACACTCTAAAAAAAGGGGAGCGAGGATGGAGAAACGGGCTCCGTTCCTCCTTCGGCGCAGCGACTTCCTCCCTTTCGGGCGCTTTACCCGTCGCGCCCTCTCACGGCAAGGACCAAAGGAGCAACGTTCCTCCTTCAGCATTCAAGTTTCTCCTCAGTCACGGGGTCTTGCTCGCGCGTATGCGCACGCCAAGCCTATAGCCAGCCGCGGCCAGTCGCTAGCGATTGCTTTTACCTAAGATTGTTGGAAGAAATGCAGGAGTGACGTTTTTTTGTGTTATTAGTGCAGAGTAAAAGCCTCTCTTTTTTATCGTCAGGCACTCGCACGATGCTCCGCACACTTCCATGTGTGTTTTGTGTTGTTTCATACTACTAATTTGTCACGAATACAAGGAGCCCTGCTTCCCAAGCAGTCTTGCTTTATCCATTACCTTAGAGTGTAAAAAAATAATGATTTTTTTCAGTGTCGACATACTTGGTAAGCCCACGCATTTTTAGTTTCGCACGGCACCAACAGCACTCATGAATTCAACGAGGCGCGTAAAAAGCATCACACCTATTTTTTCAATAGTGTAGGAAACCTGATACCACTCTACAGTCCATGCGTGAAAGTACGATCATATACAATTGATAGAGTTATACGTGCCACTACCACCATATGGATGTTCTTTGCAGTTTACCACATTTGAATACGGCCGCCGTGGCCGGAAGTCGAACCTGCGTCCATCAGCATAGTCACACGACACCACAGAACACCTACCAGTTTACGACACCCAATAAGGCTATGCTACCACGGCAGGTGAAAGCACAAAGGGAAACAGGCTGCGAAGTTTCACCGAGCGTTTATTCGCCAGACTAGATTACAACCATCAGAAACTTTTTAAACATCATCATAACTAAACTTTTGCGAAAAGTGAACTAATGACTTCTGTAGGTTAAACCAAATTCTCAATCGCATTCGTTTTGAATTGCCCATGCCAGCACTGAGAAGTAGGAAGGAATTATGCGCGCGAGCAGTATGTCTTTCTCGTCCATGATTCTCCTTTGTCGTGAGAAACTCAACACGAAATGCACTTCTAGTAGCAGCTGTGCACTGCAAGTAAGTACTAACGCTCTCTCACCTTTGTGAAAAGAGTATTCCGAATCCAGAGTAATAACCACCACAGCCACAGTGCTAACAACAAAATTGTGGCACGCACTATGATTGCAAGTTTACACGCGAGGCGAATCGCGAGAGGCATTTGAAGCAGAAAAGTATGCAGGCACAACATTCTATAAAGTTATAGTAAACTTGCGCACTGCAGTGATAATTCCTCCAATCAAGTATGAGAGCTGCCGTGACGCCAACAGCCACTGTCATGCCTCACGAAAAAATACCGTCGGATGCGAGGCCATCGCTTATTTATCTCGCAAGACCCGCGTTGTAACGTACGTACACTGCTACGACGGTCGTTACCGCATCAAAAATATTGTCATTGAAGGGCTAGTGGTGTACTATATCCATGGCTAACGGTCACACTTGTGGTACGCACGTAAAAAGAATATAAGCAAACGTTAAGACGAAACGACTAAACGAGGTCGACGTGACCACAGAACACCTACCACGACGGAGACAAAGTTTGGTCTGCATGCTGCGCCCTCTCCAAGTAACAAGAAGAAAAAAAAACGTGACCTCCGAAATGGCTAACGCGCGGCAAGCGTTTGCACTCTCAGAGGCTTCAAAAAAAAGTAACTGTGGCAGTGGTCGACAGATGGCGCAGCGTTCGAAATTCCGTGGGCATTCTAAGCACGGCTTCGGGCATCCACCTTCGTGAAAACCTGATAAGCTGTAGTAATTATTCCGTTCGTTATTGTGCGACCATTGATTAACTAAGGTTTGCCTAAGCATCAGATACAGTATATTTACGTGTGCGCATGTTGTGGTATTGATAAAAAACGTGAAAAAAGTGTAAGAAAAGCTACTTGTAACGTGTGCCACTCAGGTTAGTTGAAATTCATCGCTAGATAAGCTGGCGCGCTTTCATAGTAGAGCGTGAGTAAACACGTCGAGGTGTGAGCCGTTGGTTTGAATGGTTGATTGTGCTCTTGTTCCGTACTTGGTAGCGTATACGCTAGTGTGTTTGTTGCGTACTATTTGTGTACTATGTGCCCTTGTGTGCATGTGTAGCTATATGGATTGCATCAGCACGTAATAGGCTTTCAGTGTCCGTAAGTGGTCTTGAAGGGGTTGATGCGTAAACAATCCGCAAGGGAGCCGTGATAGTGGGTAATATCAACAAACGTCGCGGCAGTCAACTTTTTTTTAATTTTGTTCAATCCCTCCAGATGGCGCCACCTACCACCTAGTACTTCATTGCTATGACGCTCTCACACCTCCAGCTATTTATATATTGTTGAACATCTATCTATCAAAGCTGCACTACGGATTCGGAATGGCTTCGCTGCGATCGAGTATACGGTTTGGAGGCACATCTGGTGACCTGCGGACCCGTAAGCGCATGGATAACGTCGCTACACTATGTGAATCTGCGAGAAATAAATACAGCAAGCCTAGCATGCACTCTTCAGGTGAGGGCTCTGCAGAAACCGTGTCTTTCGGAGTGAACGTGGTTTCGCTGACCGAACGAAACGTACTTACTCCATCGTTCTCTTTCGCGATGTGTTTACCGCCACAGGTTCGTCTGCTTGTTTCAGTGCCGTGTACTCCTTACGAGTCGAGAATCGTTGCATTTGCTAAGCCTACTCGCTTCGCCGGGGGGCAGCCATGTTGATTTTCATAAGGAGGAACGTGTTTCTCCGTGGATGAGGGAGCAACGTTTCTCTATTTGAAGACGAACATTGGGGACATCGCCGTTCCTCCCTAAATGGGGAGTACGTCACTCCATTTTTTTAAAGAGTGTACTGGCTGTTTTTCGCAATGCCGATCTCCAACTGATCTCGTCAAAGTGCCACTTCGGACGCCAGCAACTAACCATGTTGGGACACCTTGTCGACTCCTCTGGTGTACGCCCTGACCCAGATAAAGTGTGAGTCGTGCGGAACTTCCCATTCTGGCCTGCACCAAAGAAGTCCGCTGCTTTCTCGGTATGTGCTCGTACTAACGACGTTTTGTGAACAACTATGCGGAAGTAGCCCGTCCTCTTACAAACTTACTGAAAAAAGATCTCTCATTCACATGGGGTGCTGCGCAGGCTACGGCGTTTTCGACACTTATTGCATTGCTAACAGAACCACCTTTTCTGGCTCATTTTGACAACGCCGCCTCTACAGAAGTCCGCACCGATGCCAGTGACCATGGAATTGGTGCTGTTTTGGTCCAGCATCAAAGCGGCTGCGCCAGCGTTATCGCCTATGCCAGCCGTCTCCTCTCACAGGCGGAGAGAAACTACTGAATCACCGAAAGGGAATGCCTTGCTCTGGTTTGAGCAGTAGCAAAATTTCGACCCTATTTACACGGTTGACATTTCACCGTAACAAGCGATCACCACTCACTTTGCTGGCTCGCATCCTTGAAGGACCCCACTGGGCGCCTTGGTCGATGGGCATTACGACTCCAAAAGTATAACTATTTGGTGTCCTACAAATCTAGCCACTTACACCATGACGCTGACCGCTTATCTCGGAATTCAGTGGACTCACTTGAGGCGTTCGATGAAGCGCCATGTGTCCTGTCTCTCTCCACTTTAAGCAACATCCGTGAAAAACAGCGCCGAGATCCTGTCTTACGTAACGTTATCGACAAGCTTCATTCTGCAGCGCCTGATTCGTCTACTCGAACGTTCGCGCTCAAGGATGGCACATGGACCGTTACAACGTCCGCCCTGATGGACACGAACTGCTCCTTGTGATACCTTTCTACTTACGTGCAAGCGTGATTGGCCAGCTCCACGCCGCTCTCACTGCTGGTCACCTCGGACTGTCTCGGACGTATGACCGTGTATAGCGTCGATTTTACTGGCCCAGTCTTTACCGCTCGGTCTGCAGCTACGTCGCCTCATGCGACCAGTGTCAACGCCGAAAAAAAACCTTCGGTGAGGCCTGCTGGGTTCCTGCGATCACTTGACGTTCTCTTTGATCCGTTCTTTCGACTTGGTCTTGACCTCCTAGGCCCATTCCCTGCGTCCACTTCTGGGAATAAGTGGATAGCTGTTGCGACGGATCACACAACGCAGTACGCCATTGCATGGGCTCTACCAACCAGCTGGGCCACAGACGTTGCCGATTTCCTTCTGCACGACGTCATACTTCATTATGGCGCACCACGCCAACTGCTCACAGATAGTGGGTACTATTTCCTTTCCCGAGTAATCGATGACCTGCTTCGCTCTTGCGAGAAAAACAAATTTACGACAGCCTACTACCCTCAAAATAACACCCGCATTACGGACTGAGTGCTTCAACCAGACTTAGACCTATATGCTCACCATGTACGTATCGTCCGACCGCCAGAACTGGGACGTTGCATTGCGCTTCGTTACGTTCGCCTATAAGTCCTCAGCCGGTTTTTCACATATAAAACGCCTACAAATTCTCAGACGATGCTGCCGGTTTTTCACATTTCAATCTGTTGATTGGCCGTGATCTAACTTTACCGTTTGACACCATCTTTCCGACAGCCGTCGAATCGACGACCGAATACGCCCGCGATGCTATCACCAGAGCTCGAAAAGCAGGAGAAGTTGCCCGTCAGCGCCTTTTAGCACCGCAAGATCAACAGCGGCGCCATTACAACTCCCATCATCACCAAGTTTCCTTTACTCCGGGTTCTCTTGTGCTATTGTGGACTCCAACTAGGCGCGTTGCACTTTCTGAAAAACTGCTTTCCCGCTACTCGGGACCCTACCGCGTATTGCGCCCGGTGACAGATGTGATGATGATGATGATGATGATGATGATCCTTGACACTCTGGCGCACACCCACAAAGGGGGATCGGCCAAGAACCGGGCGGCAGGATCTTAACTAAAAGGCTCATGGTTTTTCAAAGAAAACGTAATTTTGGGCTAAAAAAATATAGAAAAGAAAGCCGAAAATCGAAAAAGGAGTATATCTGAGCAGGGAGCGATGCAGGCCATCAGATGCGATTTGAGACAGAGGTAATGGTGGGTCTATATATATATATATATATATATATATATATATATATATATATATATATATAGGCAGATTAACATGGCAATCGCTTTGTTTCAATTATGTATTCAAATACCGCAGAGCAGACGTCCCTGTGGCTATGACCGAATTTAATGCTGCGAAACGACAAAATTACTGCCACATTTAATTCTAATCCCAATTTTTCAAGTGGAGCTACCAGGTATCTTTTCCGCTGATGAGAATACCGGCGACAGAACAAAAAGAAGTGATCTATCGTTTCCATTTTTTGGCAAGTCTGACATAAAGGTGGCGCCTTTAGACCAACTTTATGCAAATAATAATTCAGTTGAGGAATTCTTCAACGCAATCTTGTAAAAGTAACTTCCAAGTGCCGTGTTGCACACCACTGTCTATTCCAGCGGCATCTTAGATGTGCGAAATCTCGATATTTATCCAATGAGTAGCAGTCGTATTCACGCAAACAGAGGTTTCTAAACCTTATTGCTGTCGCGTAAGCCGTATCAGGCAAAATCGGGATAATGGGACCGCTAAGAGATACTGTGGCTAGTGCATCCGCCATCTCATTGAGACAGATGTGACCTACGAGATAGCCCCACTCAAGTCTTCCTCTTCCTCCCATTCACTGTCTACAGACACTGTTCATGTATCTCGCCTTAAGCTTTATCACTCGGCGATTGCATAGAAAGCACCGAGACGGCGCTTCAGCACCCGGGGGTTATGTTATAAGACAATGTCCCACAAAAGCGGTTAGAGAGGCGCTGAGAAAGACGATATATTTTTGGTGTAGGACCCCCTTTGTGGGTATGCACCAGGGTAAGAAAGATCATCATCATCAGCTCTTGTTCTCCATCTTGGCTTGCGCGTTGGCGTGGTGTAAATGAATTTTGAAACGCCTAGTATCGCGTGTACCTCACGTAACATTATAAATAGCTTTCCATTTGAATGGTAGAGAACGTTCTCCGGGTCGGCTCAGTGGTTAAAGTCTTGATTTCACGACGCAGGGGTCCCACGTTCGATTCCGCGCTCCGGAGTGCTTTTTCTGGATTTTTTTCTTGCGTTTTCAGATATATAGATACGTATACATATACGGCGCATGACATTGACGATGACAACGGCGGCAAAATTCAGCTGAGAGTGTCCGTGTAAATTCTATCGCAATAAAGGGAAACGAGCATCAGAAGGACGCACTTTGAGCACTATCTGGGCCGAAAGAATTGCCACGTTAAACTCGCTGGGTGTAACCTTCTTGGTTTTAGCAAGGTTTAGCGAGGGTTCGGCCGTGGTGCCATGAACTAGAGGTGGTGAAAGGTGGGAAGTAGACACGAAGCGCAGGCCATAAGAAAGTATGCAAGGGCCACCTCTCGTTCAGTCCTTGGAACGTCTGCTAGACGACGGTACTTCTATATGCTGATTATATGATGAAAAGATGTGAATGGCGGTACTTGATGTTTACTAGATGGACGGGCAATTGCGCGAATGGATAGATGGACGGATGGATGGAGGCATTAATGGCCGAATGCATTGAAGGACGCATGAACGGATGCACAGATGTATGGTCAGACGCACGAAAGGTTGGATGGACGCACGGACGGACAGACACTTCACCTCACTCAGCATCATGCACTCCGTGGATGTCCTGTCATTTATTTATTAAGTATCGATTTCGAGGCATATTTTATTGGATAATAAGTCACCCTACTTTTCTGTGTAGGTTATTTCATCAGAAACAAATATATTTTTGTTTATCAGTAACGTGCGCAGGCATCCTTCTCAATTCAAATGAGTGCGCGCATGCAGCTCTTTTATAGTCCAGTGTGGACGTGGCTACATACTACTACGACGCACTACAACTACGACGACGCAAAAACTACTACTACTACTACTACTACTACTACTACTACTACTACTACTACTACTACTACACTCATCGCAGACGCACGACCCACGGCTTTAGGAGCTTCGCTCCCAAAACACCATTTCATAGGCAGCTTTCAGACTCGCTCTGGAAGGGGGATTCTCGCAAGCCTCGCTGAGGATCAACGCATTCATGGGGACGTTTAATTACTTGCCTGCAGTCAGCTACCCGAAAGTCGTGACGCACATGCTCCAGCATCAGAGCAGAAAAAAATTCATCAGCCTAGTAATGACATATATAATTTTGGAAATGGTAATTATATATGTCATTACTAGGCTGATGATTTTTTTTGATGAATTTGGGAAATGGTAAGGAGGAAGAAGACGAAGTGATTCGTTTAGGGAACACATCTTGCTCGTCTTTGTGCTTTTCTGGTTTTTTCGCCGCAGTTGTGGGGTCTATCGCCCCATATATCGTGGTGATGGATGTTCAACCTCACGGGGCACCGTCCGAGTCCAATTCGACCGCTGGGACTGCTTCGAGGAAGCGAGGAAACGCGTCTAGTGAGAGTGAGGACACTGAGCTATACTCCGCATCAAGCGACGAGTCCTCGGACGATGGCTTCCAACCCGTCCTGTACCGCAAGGCTAAACGATGGATCGTCAATGCATCTTCGGCATCAAGCACGACTACCGTGAAAACTGCCCCTCAGCGATGGCCTCACTCTATCCTGTTTGTGCCACTGAAGGCTACCGACAGTCTACGCGGGCTGAACAGGCAAGCGCTCTCTGTGTATCTCGAGAATATTACACCAAATCAGATCAAAGAAATACGTCTAAACGCAAGAAAGAACATCTTGGCAATCGATGTGCTGAACCCACGTGCGCTAAACGCGCTTCAGAAAGTAACGCAACTAAGTAACATCAATGTCAAGTCTATAATACCAGCTGATAGCACCACGTCAACAGTAGTCATTTATGACATCGCCACTGAAATTTCAGACTCGGATCTTTCAGTGCTAATAAAACCGGCAAATGAAGATAACGTCATTGTGAATGTCAGTCGCCTTGGTAACACACATTGTGTGAGAATTACGTTCAAAAGGGACTGTCTCCCCTCCCATGTGAAGGTTGGCCACTTTCGTCACCAGGCCCGACCATTTATTCCAAAACCTATGCGATGTCATAAGTGCCAGAAGATCGGCCATGTGCAGGGAGCGAGCGTGCAGGAACTCCGAAGTGTGCCCCCGATGCTCAGAACCACATACCGAGGACAAATGCAGCGCAACCATACTAAAGTGCCCTAATTGTCAAGGTGCCCACAGTGCATCTTCCAAAGACTGTCCACGCATAAAGAAGGAGTTTACTATTCTTAGACAAATGGTGCGAGACAGCTCTACCCACAAAGAGGCCGCGGAAAAAGTCTGGCGAAGACGACGACGTCACCGTCGAAGATTTTCGCGAAGAACGCAGTCAACTACAAGAAGTAAGCCAACGCATCTGGGAACGGCGCCCACTGCAGGGTACACCGCGGCGAACGCAGACGATGGAAAACAGAAAACAAGTAGATCTCTCTCTACTGAAGATTGGCCGCCACTTACGCGCACGCAACTTGTGGAAGAACCACATCAGAAGCCGCATTCATCAGAGCAAGCTGCGACAACAGAGGAGCAGCAGAACTTGGATAAGCAAGTGATTGCTCTTCTACGACCCATAATTAATGCCATTCGCACTGTGTTAAACAACATGCGCACAACGTCAGCCAAAAGTGCACTTCAAGTACTGGACGCTCTGAGTGCAGTACTGGCGGCTCTTGAGTAGATAATGGCCCACCAGCCACTGTCTTTCAGGGAAGAGGTCAAAAAAGCAACAATTTTTCAGTGGAATGCACGGGGACTGAAATCACGCATTGCAGATTTCCGTCGGTTCGTTTCCACTAATATGTTTCCCATCATCGTCATCTGCGAGCCAAATTTATCGAGCGCTATTAGACTCTCCGGATACGAATCCTTTATGTCGGCTTGTTATAGTGGAAACAGCAAGGTCCTGCTGTTTATTCGACGTGACCTGACCTACATTATTCGGCCTGTACCACCTGACAACGATAACCAATATATATGCTTAACAGTGAAAAAAGGGGTCTTACTGTCACTTTTGTCGGTGCATACCTGTCGCCATCAAGTAGATTGGACCACAGAAGACTAGGACACATCCTATCATCCACTCCTGGCCCATGGGTGATCATCGGGGACTACAACGCCCACCATACGCTATGGGGGAGCCCGAAGATCAGCCCAAAGGGTAGAAGTCTGATAACGTTTGCTTCAGACAACGAGCTGTGCTTGTTAAATGATGGCAGCCCAACATTTTTACGTGGCCCTGGATACAGCAGTTGCCTTGACTTGACTTTTGTTTCTCGAGGTCTTGTCAGATGTGCCGGATGGTTTGCGGACATAGAAACACATGGGAGCGACCACATTCCCACATATGTCAAGATCAGAGGATTATCACCTTGCAAGGTACGCGAAACTATCCAAGGAGTAGACTGAACCAAGTTTGAATCTCTCATGGAAGAACGCTGTCAAGAGAACACCTCATTTGACTTAGAAGAGGTGATCAAGTCCACAGTGCAAGACACAGTGTGCACCCTCACATGCTCTTCGAGAGTAACCGAATTTGATGTGTAATTAGAACGACTTCGGGCTCTCCGACGGCGTGCGGAACGAAGGTACCGACGCACGAAAGCAATCGACGATTTACGAATCGCTAGACGTCTTCAGAAGAAGATACAACGCCGCATTGACAAGCTAGAGTCATAACATTGGGCAGCCTTCTGCGCTTCGTTAGATCCTCGCAAGCCTTTATCACACTTGTGGAGGACAATAAGAGGGCTCCGGACATCTCCCATTCAGCAGTCTCCATTCAAGGCTCTAGCCCTCTCTCAACAGAGATCGAAGGTCGACGTGGCAGAAGAGTTCTGTGCCAACTTATCTGGTCAACTCGCAGATCCCAACATCTCCACGCTCTCACGCGGTGGCACGACATCACACGATCACCCCATAGACCAATTTTTTTCTATTCATGAGCTTCAAGCAGCACTGGCTTTGTGTAGACGGACATCAGCACCCGGGCCTGATGGAATATCATACAGAGCACTGTGTCACCTTGGTGAGTGTGCGAGGAGTGCCCTCCTCGAGATATACAACGACTCGTGGCGAGAGGGCACCCTCCCAGTTAACTGGAAGACCAGCCGTTTGGTTCCATCACTGAAGCCTGGCAAGTCACCATTGGTGCTCACATCATACCGCCCTATTGCACTGGCTAGTTGCTTGGGCAAAGTGATGGAGAGGATGGTACTTGGACGGCTAGAATGGTTCCTGGAGCATCACAACATCTACCCGGACGCTATGACGGGATTTCGCCGTGGCCGGTCATCAATTGATAGCGTCATAGACCTGGTCGCCTACGTGCAACACGAAAAAGGCCGTAAGCGTCTCTGCGCTTCTTTATTTTTTTGATGTTAAAGGGGCGTAGGATAACGTCACACATGAAGCTGTCCTACCGCTCTCAAGGAGGTAGGAGTGGGTGGTCGGATGTTTCAGTGGATACGCAGCTATCTCTCTGAGCGATCCTTTTTCGTGAGAACCGAGGACGGTGACACTTCGCTACACTACAGCCACCGTGGTGTTCCCCAGGGTGGCATACTTAGCCCTGTACTATTCAACCTGACGCTAATAGCTCTTAATGAGCATCTGCCAAGTACTGTCAGATTGTCAATGTACGCGGACGACATCTGCGTTTGGACGTCTACAGTAACACGTCTACAGCTGCGAGCGCAAATTCAGAGAGCTGCCACTCAAGTTGCTATTTACCTCCGTCAATGAGGTCTGGAAATTTCCTCTGAAAAATGTGCACTAGTGGCATTTACGCGCACACCAATGCATAACTACAGCGTTCTGATAAACAGCGAAAGAATACGTCACCTCAGGTCATACAAGTTCCTAGGTGTTATAATTGACAGACACCTCTCATGGAGCTCACATGTATCATACATGAAAAGGCGATTGATAGGCATCTGTCATTTGTTCAAGTTCGTCGCTGGAAAGAACTGGGGAATGTCCACAACTGCTATGTTGCGACTATACAGGTTTCTTTTCCTTGGATTCCTTCGGTACAGCCTACCTGTGTTAACCAACGCAAGTAAAACAAGCATACGAATGCTTCAAAGTGTACAGGCTCAAGCACTCCGGATATGTTTAGGCTTGCCCCAAAGTGCATCAACAGCGGCGACTATCGCCATCACAAGGGACAACCTCATCAAGACCCATATTAATGTGGAAGTGCTGAGGACACATATACGACACCTTGCTCGAACCCCTCGACATCACCTAGCCTCTCTACCAGTGGTCCGACCATGCACATCTTACTGCAAAACAGTGACCGCACATGGTGAGTCGATCCCAACTTCGTTCTCTCCTGCCGCTAGACCTGCGACTCCGCCATGGTGCCTCGCTCAACCAATGATTAATATTCACATACCTGGCGTCTAGAAAAAGGCCAATTTGTCGTCACCGGCTCTTACACAGCTCACACTACTTCTCTTGTATGAGAAATACCAAGAATCCACACATACATACACTGACGGATTGATTCAGCCGGACAGCTCTACAGGAGCAGTAGTGATACCAAGGTTGGCCACGACAATTAAATTCAAGACATCTCACGCAACAACATCAACGGCAGCAGAATTGGCAGCACTTCGTGCCGCGTTGCAATTTGTCGTTGATCAGCCTACGCGCAAGTGGGCTATTTCCTGCGACTCGAAGGCGGCACTGCAGTCTCTACTATCAGCCTTACGCCGTGGACCACACGAGCAGCTGGTACTAGAGATAGCGGAGAATATACACCACCTGACTGAGAAAGGGCACCAAATTGCATTTCAGTGGTTGCCCAGTCACTGCGGAATCATCGGCAATGAACGGGTCGATCAAGCTGCCCGCTCAGCCCACACAGAAAATCATAAACTGCGACTACCGCTTTCTAGGACGGATGCTGCACGAGAGCTCCGCAGACTTGCTCGCCGGCAAACTACATCGCAATGGAATCAGCCGCACTTCAAGCATGCCCGACTGTACTCGCTTGACCCTACGCTTAGTCTTCAAGTCCCGTCGAGGCTTCGCCGAGCAGACCAGACCCTGTTATGTAGGCTGTGGTTGGGTGTTGCATTTACCAACGCATACGCTTTCCGCATTGGGATGGCCGACACCGCAGCCTGTGGCCACTGTGGCAAGGAGGAAACCATTCAACATGTTCTTTGTGAGTGCCTAGCGTATAGTAGGTGGCGACTATGTCTTCGCAGGGAACTCAACAAATTAGATGATAAGACTCTGTCGGAGCAGGAAATTCTGCAGTATCGTCAGGATGCGACTTCACAGAAGAGGGCCCTGAAAGCGCTGCTGCACTTTTTGCGATTGACCAGCCTTGCTGAACGGTTGTAGCTGGGACGCCCTTCCAGTGTGTGTTTTCGTTTTTTTTTCCTCTCTCTAACCCCTCTTTCTTGCCCCTACTTCCCCACCCCCAGCGCTGGGTAGCAAACCAGATGCCAATATCTGGTTAACCTCCCGGCCTTTCCTTTCTCACTCACTCACTTGGAAATGGTAAGCTATACTGTGGCGGTAGAAGAGAGTTTGAAGTGAAAACTCGGTGGTTATGGAGTTCTCAAGACGGCGGAACACATCTGGTATGCGCACCCGGCTGTGCCCGGCTGTGCGCAGTTGGTGTAGAATGACAAATTCTTATGTGCCGTACACTGTGCCTTGAAGGCACAGAAGTGGTATTTTAATACACTTAAACACCACAGGAGCAGCAGTTGTGAAAACGAATACAATAATGGCGGCAGCATATACTCGGAATGATTGGAGCAGTAACTGGAAAGGCGAAGGAAAGAAAGGACGCAGGCAAGCAGGCAGGCAGACAGGCAGACTCGCACGCACACACGCACACACGCACGCACGCACACAATCTTCTTCGTTAAGAGTAATAATGAGTCTAATGATGTACTAAATCGAGCTCGTTTATGAGTAGTGTCAGACTAAAGCACTTAGTCCACCGTGATGATGTACTCCGATGCCACTGGCAAAACAGTGGTGTTAAAACGCGAAAGCATGAGCAGTGTTATAAGCAGTGCGCTAATGTTGAGCGTCGCCTCACTCCAGCTGCCCTCGTGGCATTCGTAAAAGGAGAAAAACAACAGGACAGGTTGTCCAAGTAGATGGTGCCAGAAGTTAGAGCGAAGAAGATGTGTTGGCTTGGTCGTACTTCGGTGTTACTGACGCCAACACAGTGGGAGGTACGTCATCGCATGTGAGCATTGCATTGACTTCACGAACAACAGGTCTTGTGCCCCGAAGTACATCGTACGAGACCCTGCGACAACGCATGGCCCTTCTCTTCCATAACCAGCCATCCAGCCATGACTCCTAAGTCAAGTCCCATAGCGTAAGCGCAGCCTTTTATCTTCGAACCTTTTCTAACGACATTTTGTCCTTTTGTATTTGTGTTTCTCGTGCCTTTCTGGTCTAGAATGTATGTTTGCATGTCGTGCCACTGGCGTCTTTTTCATTGCAGCTTTAAGTAGCGTCTCTCACGACACTCATTAAGGATGCTCCCCAAACCTCATTTCGTAACAGCTGGTGAATTCAACAATGCGCGCAAGCAAACAGAGCATAATGGAGACTGAGAGAGAGAGAGAAAGGAAAGAAGAAAAGGAAAGGCAGGGAGGTTAATCGTACCAGCGTCTAGTTTGCTATAATGCCCAAGAGACAAAGTAATATAAATTAAAATAGAAAAAGAGCAAGAGAGAAGAAGCGCACTGCACGCACAAACGAGTATGCAGTCTGTCACTGAGGCCGGAGACTCTCTGGCCTGCATGACTGCATAATTTTGCCATGCGACTTGGAAATCACGGCCTTTCAGAGGGTAGTGGGTGAGCCGGGAGGGTTACTGAAGCGACAACTAGGCGGGTGCAATCATACAGGTCATTAGCAATTGTTGCTTTTCACTGTGTGCGCTAATTGTGACGTAAGTTGAGCTGGATTCCAGGTTCACAAAGATCACACTTTCTCCTAGATGCGACGCAGCTTTTTGACTAGCATGTCTAACGCTGTCCGCTCGTGTCTATGTGCCAACGCACCACACCGCGTTCTCAGTTTCCTTTCCTCCCCCGGGCCCAGTTGTTGGAACAATGCCAAGTAGGCCAAGTCGCAACTGCGCGTTGACGTCACTCTCTCCTTCAGCTGCATCAGCTGCCGGCTCCTCCCAACCTATATGTGGTGTCGGTCCTCCGCCCACTCGCAACACATTTCTCTCTCGCTGCACCCTCTCAACCACCCGCAACACTCGACCGCACGTCAAGTGGAAACACTCTTTCGGCTCGTTTATCTGAGATGAAGCTTACGCGAAATGCAACCCGCCTCCCGTGTCATTTCAAAGACTTTTAACTCTAGTAAAAGCTGCTTCGCTTCAAACCGTTTCGCTTCAAACCGAGTTTCACTTTAAACCATTCTTCCAGCACCTGCGTCGACGCCCGTTTCAGTCGATTCAGCGGCGTGCGCACCGCTCCTGCTTTGCATCCCAAGATGCTTCACTTGAAGAAGATGGTTAATAATTTTTGAAATATTTAAAATTCAAGCAATTACTACGAATTTTTTTCTTAATGATAAGGCTCTTTCATTACTATGGTACTTCTGTTCAAACAGGTGATTTACATCTACGTTAGTCTATAACGGTTCACGTTATCATTTGTACACTACAGTTTGAAGACACGAATCTATGACGCCCCAAACTCCCTAGACTTTTGTCAAAGTGGGCCTTACGTTGCCTGTTTTGCTCATAGAAATCGGAAAATAATTTAGTAATTGTGTTGCATTGATTGGTGTGCGTCTAATACTCAGAAGAACAGCGCCGAGCTGGTTTGGAGCTAGCGTCGAAGAAATCGACGGTAATGCGGCCCTTTTCCACAAACTCGACCGAGTGCAGCGCGCAAACACGAGTCCGCCGCCGCGGCCAACAGACTGCGCCGAGCTGCTTGCGACCGACTGACGGGAAAGCCAACTGTAATGGCGGCGAATTTTCAGTGAGTTCTGACGCTAGCAAAAGCCCCGCGAGCCCGTGCTGGTGCACTTACAGCGCGCGCCATACTACAACCAAGCTCTTTACGAGAACCCGCAACATGTTCTAAACGACTCCCAACACAACGACGAGGTCTCACTATGTCATATCCCACGTTTAGAAAGCTCAGAATGAGTTTTCCAAAACGAGGGATATGACATGGTGATATAAGCCACATTGTACAAATAAATATGTTATCTACAAGCAGAAATTATGTCCACTTACGGAATTATACCGTTGATAATATAATGGAGCTCTCAGAACCTAGCAATCATGACATTCTAGACAGGACTAGTTTGTTGTTAATGGAGCTGTTCTTCAAAAGCTTGCCACTTTACCTGAAATAAATACTGGATAATATGGCAATATTTACTGATACGTGCTTTTCTTATTATCAATGATAAAGAGTCAGTTCGTAACCTCATTACTATTGTTCTTTTGTGTTTGTTGCCCTGTCTCATTATTTCATTCACCCTGCTGGTCTTTCCCAAGCTTTGTATTATGGATGAGCACTGCTTCGAATGTCACCTACAAACAGGAAGAGAAATAAAAATGAAAATGGACGCACACAAAAGTAACCAGACCTTACAGCCCATTCTCATCACGAAAGTAAAATACAAAGGAAAAAGATTACTTCTACGAAGCCATTTCGCAGAACTCCTAATGAACGCACGCTTCAAAAAACGCCATCTTAGAGCTCTCATGCCAGGCAATTCTAGCCCAGGAGACCGTGCAGAGGGAACACACGGGGCTTCTTTAGAAGTAAGAATCACCGTGGACTTCTCCAGCAGCTAGAGTATACCTTGACAACTGTTTTCGAAAGCCAGCAAGTGCTACGGAAGTCTTAACGACGACCTCCAAGTTGAGCTTAAACCTACTTTTCATGCCTTCATTATTGCAGATACTTCAATATATTTTTCTATAAATTACTTGTTTTTCGCACTCAAGCTTTCTTTTGCACTTTAGCTGAGGAAACCACTTCACAGCTACACGATCTCTATAAGGGTACACAATGACGATGCAGACTAAAAGAGGCAGAGCTGTTCCCCAGGCGTCCGTTACCTATTACCTCTTTCCAAAACGACTGTAAACACCGGACGTGACCTCTCCCCGCAAATCTCGCCATATTACTTCAGCTCGCAGCAGCCCGCACAGAGCGCTGATTTGTTTACTGCCTGTCCTGGTATTTTTTTTAGTCCTAGGCACGTGCCGTTGCACTCGTGATAAACAGTTCGTGATGATGGCAGTTGCTTTGTGGTCTCTGCACTATGACTACACGGCAGTTGACCCTGAAAAAATATGCTGATTGTGATGAGTAGCCGAGGTTTAGAATGTCAATGCTACAAAGGTGAAACAACAACGCGGGTACATATGTTACCATTTTCTCTAAACACGTAATAAATACTTTGAAGATAACTTATTTGTGTGCCACCAACGTGCGCTTAGTTTACAATTGCGTGCTCGTATTAGTTGCAACTGTTCCAAAAACAAGCGCACTACATGCCACTTAGAAAAAACAAACGAAAGCCTATCATTATGGCACAAATGGACAATTTCAATGCACCAGGTCGTATGAATTAAGAATATAACACGACCTCTTGGGCAGCACATATACATGTGTGTTTCAAAAAATGTGTCCTATATTCTTTAAAAAATCAGGAAAATGCGGTATTTCTTGGCCATTTTCCCGATTCCACTTTCTGTAGAGGCAGGCATTTAAAAACTATAGAAGAAATCATTTGGAGGAGTAACTAGGAAACCAATGGTAATTAAAATTTTGAATAGCGGAGCTAAATGGTCAAATCAAAAGGCAAAATTTAAGTGATACTTGCGAAGAACACATTGCAGCTTTGAGGTTTCAAGAGAGTGGTTTGTTGTAATAATTGCGAAGTAATTACATTTTTCCTAATTCTGCAGTGAAATCGATATCAAAACATGGGAATGTGCAAGTGCCAAATTTGTCTGATACTTCCAGAATGAGCAAGCAATGTTATATCAACCATCAACACACTTTTTTTTGCAGGTGTGTAAGCTGTGCTTGCAATACCAGCACACATGACGCACAAGCGTTAACGAAAGCGGAAGAACCACTCCTCTGTAATGATTGTTTGGAACACTTATGTCATGCAAGTCATCCGCTTGTTGAACTCCTCAGTGCTTTTGTTTGGCGTTGAATTGGTGTATATTTCATTGCTGCAAAATAATTAACACAGGCCACCTTTTCTATATTTCAAAGCAGCCATAGTTTTTCGCATGCGGAATTCCCATTCTCCCATTTCACATATCCATAAAACTCCAATATTTCAAAAGGTATTTTATTACCTTTCTTAATTACTGTCTCAAATGATGTCTAACCGCCCTAAGATGCAAGCCCATACAGAAAAAGCACTTGTGATGACAGCAGAAAAAGATCACAATTGCTTGATTTTTTAGAATATTGGACATAATTCTTGATACACCCTGTTTGCTGTCACTTTGTTCGTCTTGTAAAATTATTGTATCTTCTAGGTGTCTCAGAGTATAAGAGCTGGTTTGGCACTGCTCCATATGTCAAGATCGGAGGCTGACTGTTAGTAGATCACCGTTTCTATGTCTTCATGAAATCAACGTCAAGTGACATTATTATGTAAACATACTCCAAAACATGCCCACAGGTGAGCGAAGTGTTGAAAGGTTTCAAAGGGTTGCAGCATGGGTATGAGCTATCAGCGTGTAATCTTTAAAGGGGTCCTGCAACATTCCCCTAAGTAGGCATGGAAGGGAATAAAGGAATTCATTGCCTCCAGCATAGGCTACCACAAAAAAACTAAGATTGTTTGCAGTATGATCGGAGTTCGAAGTATTTGTCGCACGCGGTTATTGCTTTATGTCTTCTCTGGTCTCGACGAAAGCGCTGCAAGCTAAGTAGGGACGGTTGACACGGGAAGAGGAGGTAAGCGACGCGTGTCGTGACCTCGAGCACTTTTTCTTTCTCTTCGGACGTCCAGCTTTTCAGCGCCATCATGCATGCACGTGTGGACTAGTCCCGCCCTCCTGTGGCGGCCCCGGTTGGGACAGAGTGTGCCATGCTCATACTTCGCCTGTGACACAGTGAAGTTTGAGTATGTACGTAGTAATATATGTCGAGAGAAGAGAAAATGATTTTAAAGACAATAGTTTTTCTTGGGGATCTTCGACGCAAAAAAGTTTGGTCTGTCCGTCTGTCGGTCTGTACATTTTTCTGTTTGTTTGTCCTTAACGATACTCCAAACGGCACCAGATGATACCCCAAACGGCCGACCCCATCCACAGCGCCCCTCCAATATTGCTCAAGATTCAGTGCTCATACTTGTGCGATTGTTAATTGAAAAGCAATTATTGCGCATATCTGAGGCACCATAACAACACGTCAATATATTTATGTGTGTCTTTATACTAAAAAGGCATACATAAGTAAACCTAAGGAGCGTAGCGCTTATCACGCTGCGCTGACGATGCAACACTTGCACGAAAAGGCGAGTGTTTGCAACGCTTTGCTAAGATGACACGACATGGTGGTGACACCTACCCATCACCTTGTGTTCTACACCTTATCACCTCCGAGAAGGGCGCGCAGAGCGCGCGCTCTACGTTTTCCAATCTAACTGCCAGATAGCGCTCATGTCTAACGTGAGACGTGATTTGATGCACTCATTCGCCTCCGCTGCACGCTCGAGGCAATCTAAGGCAGCGCCTTTAAATATCATTCATCAATTTTCTTGCACAGAACATCAAATAAACGGTCGCTCACTCTCTCCAGACGGAGGAATGTCGTCTTTCGACGACATTTGCAGTGTAGCATGCAGATACGGGATCAATTTTTTAACGAACTTTGAAAAGTAATTTTAAATACTGGCCTGTGTGCTGCGCCGTAACATTTGGCTCACATGTGCACGGAATCCTCGACTAGAGCACAGCACCGACTCGCAATATGATGCCTGAACCCGGCCCGGGCTTGGCATTCATTAATGAACTTTTCGTGGCTTGTGTGTTACTTACGAGGTGCGGCTTGGGCCCGCTAAATGTTCTTCTTGTTGATGATCATTATTAGTGATACCTTGCGCTTTTTAGCGGGTGACTGAACGGAAAATTTTGTGTCTACATGCATGGGAATGTTGCTGTGGCCGTGGTGGTAGCCCGGCTATTCAGCTGTTTTGCTGTCAAGTCCTAAAACGCAGACGCGATTTTTGTGCCCACAGCAACCACATTTTGATGGTGGTAATGCATGGAGTAGCTAAAAAAAGGGAGAGGCAGCATGACGTCATGCAGCCAGCCTTGGCTAGCCATTTTTAACACAGCAGTTCCAGCCCAACAAGTGAGCTTTTGCTAGAGATCACGTCAGAAACGAGACTAGCTGATACTTCGGAGGATGGCGTCTGGTAGCGTTTAATCAAAACGCGCTTGTTCGTCACAGACCACCGGTCGGCTCACGCAGGAGGTTCAAAAACGAAACATCATTGAGGGTACTAAAACCTAACGCACGCTCTGACGCCTTGATCACGTGCTGGGCCAACACAGTGGGATTGACTCATGTGACACACATTGGGCTCCCCTTGTGTGATGCAATGCTCCTCATTTATTTTTTCATCCACCATAGGGCGAAATGCAAGACACCCTTAACTCATCTTTAGGTGGACGTTTAGGAACTTCAGGTGCTCGAAATGATTCCGGTTCCCATAACAGCGTGCCTCCTAAACGTACCGTTGTTTTAGCGTACAATGCCAAGGAATGTAAACAAAATGTCGCCTGTGTGACACATGGCACTCAATACAATAGCAGTAGAGGGAAAATAAAACAACGAAAATTATACTCAAAAGAAGTGTCCAACTGTCGTGAAAAAGCGGATAGAAGCACACCAAGGACATTCTCTTTATACCCTTTTCTACACACGATTGAAAATATTTATTACAAAATTTTAAAAACAGGCTTCTGATGAATATTTTTTTCAGTGAGATAAGAAAGATTTATTTTAAATATGGGGAACAGCCACCAACGCAGGAGAAATATCAATCAATCATATTCTCACGTCGTCACGCAAACGCAAGTGCCATGTACAATATAATTATATAATCAAGCTTGATTAAAAACGTATTTGATGCTGCTCCAGATAAACAGTTTCGCCCTTTTTCATATAACAAACATGAAAAATACGTTTAAAACAAGCATTCCCTCAAAAATACCAGACCTGGAAATGATGCCTCAGAAATAGGAGCGTTAAGAGACCAGCAAAAGCAAAATCCGACAAGTGCTTCAGCAAGACACGCAAGTTTTCCAAGCTCTACGGCATCAAGCAGGTCCTCCTATGTCGGACTACGTACCCAGCTCCCCTAAAATAGCGTTCGCTGATAGCGCATGTGTAAGGTATGCAAAGTACTTTTTTAATAGAAATGGAAGCCCGCGCTTTATTCCACAAGGGGCTTCGTGCACCATTAAATAGGTTTCTCAATGTTCCCTCACGAGTCACTGTCCATAAGTTAACGGTCAAGCTTATTGTTGGCTGGTTGATACTCCGCAGCATCGTGTCACTCCTTAAACTCGTCAAGGGACGTAAGCTTCAATGCGGGTTTGTTAATCTGCTGGTCTGTGCTCGTTTCTCCTTGTGGCAAACAGAGGTGTACATCCATAAACAGTTCGCGCATTCTCTCGTGATCAGTTTCTGTCTCCTGCTCATCAAGAACGTGGAGATGGCGGAAAGGCGGCCACAACAACGTTGCCATAGTGTGAAGCTCTCCTATGAGTCGTTTGATTTGAACATTTTCTAGTGTCATCTTGAGCGTGCACACTTCCTGTGAGTCTGTCGAAGCAGCAGTACGGTACTTTTCAAGTTTTGGATAGTACGTCAATACAAAGAGCCGGGTGCCACTTTGTCGTGCTCAAGCTCTTCGCTGGCCTCATTGAAGGGCTACAAGCATTCAATGACCTCCAGCAACGCGGAGATATTGTCGTCTTCCAAGAGTAGGTTTCCCCTAAAATACAGGAGGTTCTCTATCGCACTGTATTGAGCTGGCACGTAGCTAATTCTAGCGAGCTTTGAATTTCACCATCACTTCAGTTCGGTACTTCAGTTGTTCGGCACAGAATGCTTTGGACGTTTGCGGGTAATGGAAGGTCTGGCTTTCGCCTTCCAATGAGCGGGCCTCAGTCCAGTCCAGCCCGCAGCAACAAGCCTGGGCCGGGCCCAGGCCATTACTTTCAAGCCCTAGCCCAGTTCCGTACCCGGCGAAAAACACTTCTCACACGCAGTGCTCTAACCTCGACTGTGGATCAAAGACGTTTCCTGGGGATGTTGCAAGGCCCCTTCACGCTGTAGAATGTACATATTCTACGAAACTTTAAAATGAGCAAGGTATCTTTTCAGTTTTGTAGCAATTTGTAGCGTTCCTTAGAACTGTATTTTCGGGGATTATCTGAACTGCCTTTATTTCTAGTGTTCGTCATCTTATGGAGCGTAGCCTTAATAGACGTATGGCAAAACACGACTGTGACATTAAATACGAAGAAAACATTTTCTTGTGTGTGCTATTCTTCGCGTCAGTTTTTTTTCGGAAAGTTACGTTTCCTTCGGAAGGCTGTTCTTCCACCACAAGTACAACACCGTACAACAGCCACCAGCCATGGCAGTCACGCCACCACAGTGGCCAAGGACGTCCGACAAACGCTGCTGTTTTTAACTAACCCATCGGTTTATTCACGCAACAATTCGTGAGAAACTGGCATAACGTGTTGTGAACACGCTCTAAAAATGGCTCCAGGGGCGCAGAGCCACTCCTTTAGACGCAACATCCTCTCAGCCTGAGGGTTTATTCACAGCGCCTTTTCTGTAGGCAACTATTTGGCTCATTCTACGCACCGAACTGCTTCATCGTGCCAAGTGAGGGATAGCCAAGCTCAGACTCAAATATTTTGAAGTAGCAATTGCTAAAGCGCTCATTCTTGTCAAGCGTAGTCTCCCAGGTAAAACCGTGGTTTCTATTCCTCCTGAAGGCAGAGCCAGCGGGACGTATAAAAACTCTTTTTCGTAGTGACCTCCACCCAATTACTCACCACTCAACCCAAGTGAGCGTTTTTAAGCTTTTGTGCTTCTCACAAATTTTTACTGGTAGGAAAACACCTTGCCATTTGCGGCGAACAAGCTGGGCTACAGGAACCCCACATAGACAAGAGAAGAGCTTGCTTCCTTTTGCTGTTAATATACATCTACGCAAAAAAGCGATGTGAATCTTTCATGGAAATTCTTGGTCATGGTACAATGTCTAAAAGGATGTATTTGAATCACTTGTAATTACGTAATGACTGAAGCTGCTCCTGTCCTGTAAGAAAGCCTCATCCACCATAGTCATGCAGAGAAGTTCGCAGAAGGACTTAAAATCTAAGTTAATATTTGTGCTTACCGCAACAATTCTCTTGCACAGATTCCACAAAACATGTTAATTCATTCTCCTGACCATTTCAATTTGCATGAAATAGCTGGCTCCATTGCTTGCCTACTTTGTTAAAAAATGATCGCTTGTTTCCTGTATGAAATAAGCGTTCATTTTAATGGAAACAAGGTTGATTCTGCTCGTTGCAATTTTCACTCTTATGCATTCACTGTTAACGCATGAGAAAGTGTTTGCCGTCTGCAAGTAGTTTGAGGATGCTTGCCGCAGGTTTTTTGCTCTTGGTTTTACGCGCGAGACTTTTTTCGAAGAGCTGGAAGTATTTTGCTACCACCGAATTGTAAAGCCAAACCATGCTAACCTAGTTTCTGCTGTACTTGGCTTCCTCAGAAACAACAATGTTTGTCTCGTTTTATCATACTAAGCATCAGTGTCAACATAAAGCCTTACAGTAAACAGTCAGGACCAAAATCGCGTTCTTGAAAGTTTTGCCGCAAGATGTTTAGGGAAAAAGCACAAGCTTTATGCACTTAGCTTAGTATTGCACTGCCTGCATGATCGGCACATTCTTGAACAAGCGATCATGTCACGCGACGCCACGTGACATGACGTAATAACGATGCCACGAAATCTGGTGGTATGCGACGTCATCAGATGATGCTCATTTGTTGCATCACACGTGCCGCTGCCGATGGCCGCTTTCCGTGTTTGATGATGCATCTATGGCTTTGACCTCATCACAAAAGACAGCGCGTTACGTTGTTGAAGCATACACCGAAATACAATATGGCTGTGGGTACATTTTGTGCATCTTCGCAGTGGTTATTCATGAAAGCAATAATAATGGCATATCTAAAAGGACCTCTTTGCCTGCCCCGGTGTATACTATTGAAGCTGTTAGCAGCATTTGGAACGCCCTGGAGAGCCATTTGACAACATCGTCTTCAAGCGTTTGGACAGCTACACTCCAATTCACCGCAGCTTATGCACTGGTCAAATGCCATCACAGAAAAAGCTGAATGCAGCACGGGGCTGGCTAATTATTTTGTTTATCTAAGTGATTTCTTTGCCAATTCCTCAGAGTGAGTGTGAGCCATAGATACCATCACAAACATGATTATCATTATTTTTTTATTTTTATTTTTAATGTCTTCAAAAAAGTTTTTTTTCTCTGTAATAAAAAACCCGACGTCTTAGTCGGGTTTGTTTCGGTAGTTTTTCCCACCAGTGCAAATAATGAATTTGACATAGCAACAGCGCTCATTTCTAAGAGGTGCACACTTTCTGATTTTACAGCGTCTCTTGGTGTAAAAGCATGTCAAATACTGTTACTGCCAGTGGGGTGTTGTGAAGTGGGACTAGAAGGTGGTGGGGGAGGGTAGCGTCGTAAATTAGGAACAACTGCTGCGCTTTCACAACATGAGCGGTGGTTTGTTTGGCGCGGTATGGAACAAGTCTGATGGGTGGAAGATCGAGAAGAATGATAAGGAAGAAGGATAGATAGGAAGAGGGAACGAGAAAGAAAAAACGTGAAGGAAGAAGACAAAGACAAAGCGACAGATTGAAAGAAACAGACCTAAAAAGAGACAAAAAATGGGAGTAAGACAAAAGGAACAGAATAAAATGGTAGCATATCCACGGAGTGAATGATGGATAGTGGGGCGAAGCATCCATCCGTCGATTCGTTCTTGCTTCCGTCCATGCATGCGTGCGTCTGTGTGGCCGCCCGTGCGTCTATCTGCCTGTCCGTGCGTGCGTCTGTTCGTGCGTCCGCACGTTTATCTGTGCGTCCGTCCCTGCTTTCGTGCATGCATCCGCTCCTGCGTCCGTCCATGCGTCTATCAGTCCGTGCAGCCATCCGTGCGTCCGTCCATGCATCTGTCTGTGTGTCTGTTCGTCCACCTATGCAACACTCCAAGTACAATCATCTCGCATCTTTTTATCATATATATCTCATATCAAAGCACCACCACCTAGCGGACGTTCCAAGGACTGAACGAGAGGAGGCACACGCACACTTTCTTATGGCTTGCGCTTGGTGTCTACTTCCCACCTTTAACCAACTCGAGTTCATGGTATATACTAGTTTACTGTATTCATGGCACTGCGGCCCAACGCTCGCTAAACCTTTCTAAAACCAAGGAGGTTACGCCCAGAGGGTATAAAGTAGCAACCCTTTGTTGTCAAGTAGTGCCTAATGTACATGCCAAAGGCTGCTAAGGGGGAATGAGAGATGGAGAATTCGGCTTTTAGGTAACGCGTACGCTGTGAATTTTTTTATTGTTCAACAACGCACAGAAGAAATCTCTCACCCGCACCACCTTGGAGGTCAAAGTGTTATACTTGTTACACACTACTACAACGGCTACGAGGAACAAACGTGTGCCGTTATAAGGAGATTCGCCCCTAAAAAGCTACAGCATATCTACCGGGTGAATGACGGAGAGTGGAGCGAAGCTGGGTCCGCACGCCACTGCCACACCGCTTTCACCTCCGGTTCTCGTACGTTAAGATCTTGTCGGTGCCGTCGCGCATCTTCACGGTACGCTTCTGCCTCGCGTGCTCGCACATACGGGTTCCGTCTTCGCGCGCGAGCTGCCACCATCTTGCGCGCAAGCCGCTCTGCAGTCTTGTCCATCCGCGGACCTTCTGAACACGCTTGCGTGGCGAAAAGGCTTGTATTTTACTAAACCGCACCCCCCGCGTACGGCGCCGCTGACGAGCACGCGATCTGGTACCAACGTCCTCGTGTAACGTCATTCCTGTGTTTTTTTTTCGCTCACTCGCATATCGGGGTTCCGTCTTCAAGCGCGAGTTGCTGGCGCCTTGCACGTGTCATGCACTTTATCGGCAAACCATGAATCATGAGCTGGCCGCGTCCGTCCGTCCTGTCTCTGTCTGTCTGTCTGTCTGTTTGACACATGGACAAACGGACGCACAGATGGACGCACGAAAGGATGGACGGACGGGTGCACGAACGCATGGACGAATGCACGAATTAACGGGCGGATGAACAGGTGGACACACGGACGGACGGATGGACATGGTTGGACACAGGAATGAACGCACGGACGGATGGATGAACACATAGATGGACACATGGATGGATGCACGAAATGATGGACAGATGGACGCACGAACGAACGGACGCATCGATGGATGCACGGATGATCGATGGAGGCATGGACGTACGGATGCAAGGACGGACGGATGGTGGGACAGACGCAAGTATGAACGGAGGCAAAAACGAACGGACAGCCGGAAGCACGGTAGAAATGACGGACGCTTCGCCCCACGCTGACCCGCTGGTCGCGGGATTGAATCCCGGCTGCGGTGGCTGCATTTTTGCTGGAGCCAAATCTGAGCACACGGGCCTACAGCATTTTTGCTGGAGGCGAAAATGCTATAGGCCCGTGTGCTCAGATTTGGGTGCACGTTAGACGCCAAGGTGGTCCAAATTTCCGGAGCCCTCCAATATGGCGTCTCTCATAACTATATGCTGGTTTTAAATTTCAGTTTCAGTTTCAGTTTATTGAGCCTAATTGGGTGGGGAGTTACATATAGGGAGAGGTATACAGAAAGAGGTTTTTAGTGTAAACTCTGAAATAGGACCTCTTGTTATAAAATACACAAAAAAGTAAAAATACGAGTATGATCGCGTAGAACAAGCATGAATATGCGTACAAAATAAAAAAGAGGTATTATGGTATGCAATAACATAGGGAATATTTGACATTGAAGTACACAGAAAAGCGAATTTAAAAAGTGAAGGTAATACAGTGCAAAGAAAGCAATCGCTAGGAATAACACTAAAAATATTTCAGAAAAATATAATAGAAATGAATAAAAAACATGAAAATGTATCACAAAAAAAGGCAACGACAGGAACTACACATAAGTCGGAAGTTTAAAAATGGATTCAGATTAAGGCGAACTGAATGTTTAAATGCATTTAACGAGGGAGAGGTTTTAGTCTCTAAAGGCAGAGTTTTCCATATCTTGATGGCGGAGAAGCTCACTGATTTTAGTCCGTAATTAGTGTGCACCTTGGGTAATAAGATATCGTTTTGAGAGGAGAAACGTGTAGTACTTGAGGAAGTGGTGATTTTATTGCCTACGATATATAAAAGGATCCGGATTAAGTACCAGGCGGTAGACACTTACAGCTAAGTTAAAGGCGATCATATTTGCAATAGGAAGAATATTTAGTGAAGAAAATAGTGGAGCTGAATGGGTATGATAATCACTGCGCGTTATTATGCGGAGAGCCTGTTTTTGAATATGAGCTAATGGGCTCACATAAGTTTTATATGTGAGTCCTGAAGATTCAATACAGTAGTTGAAATGACTATGAAGTCAAAATAGAGAGGAGATAGTGTAGGAAGTGCGAAAAAATTCGGCAGGCCCTGAGCAGAACACGAATACCATAGGCGGTTTTTATTTTTATTAACTCAATATGATGGTTGAATTTTCAAAAACAATCAAGTTCTACACCGAGAATTGTGCATTTTTTAGAAGTAAATATTTCATCGTTATTAACATACACCGGGAGTGCTTATCTCGCTTTTTCGACCTAGAACTGAAAATAAGAAATTTTGTCTTATAGGAATTAATAACAAGCTTATTGTTAAGACACCAATCAATGACGCTCTGAAGATTGCTGTTTAGCTGGGAGGTTAGGGCAGAAATGGAGTCGATGAGCACTAAATATGGTTGTGTCGTCTGCGTAAACCAAAGATTCTGTGTGAGGGGATAAATTAACAGTCTGTCAGGTCATTTCTGTAAACGAGAAACAGAAAAAGACCTAATATTGATCCTTGTGGGACTTCATATTGGTAGTTTTGGAGCCTGAGAGTATGCCTGAAATGGATACAACTTGTGTACGGTTCAGTAAGTAACTAGAAATAAAATCTCGTAGTGGATCAGTTATACTATAGGAAGAGAGCTTGTTTAAAAGAATAGCATGATCGATAGAATCAAAGGCTTGACAAAAGTAAATGAAGACTGATCCTAGGAATTTTCCGTCATTATTTGTGTTTCTGATATTTTCAGTAAGAGCAACTAGTGCTAGATTGGTGGAAAGCCCTTGACGAAACCCGAATTGATGGGGTGACAAGAGCTGAAATTTTTCGAGGTATTTTGTAAGGCGGACGGAATATAATTTTTCAACAACCTTACCAAAAAAAGGAATAATAGCGATGGTTCTATAATTGTTTATCAGTTACTTATCCCGTTTCTCGTGAACAGGCACTATCTTGCTTTTTTTTAGTTTGGAAGGAAAGATAGAGTGCTTAAAGATTAGGTTGACGATATGGGTGAAAATAGGGGCGATGACATCAACAGTGTCCTTCATGCATCTGGCAGATATGTTGTGAAGTCCAGAGCAAGTTGTTTTCAAACTTGAAGTAGTGTTCCGAACTTCAGCTGGGCAGGTAGGAAAAAGATGAAAAGATCGCAATGGACGACGTTTGTCGTTGAGACATGATTTGCCGGATTTAGCGCTGATACTAGAAAAGTACTGACTGAAAGCATTAGCAATGGCATCGGAAGTATGAAAGGTCTTTGCGTCAAGACATATTTCAGTGATACAAGCTGCAGCTTTATTTTTATTTAAAAAGGAGTCCAGTATACGCCACTGCTTTCCCGTATTCTTACTAGCTTGTATTATTAATTTTTCATGGTAATTTTGTTTCGCTTTTGTTATTATGATGTTTAATGTATTGCTGTACTTTTTGCAACGTTCCTTCAAAGCCGTATTATAAGGCTTTTTCTTAGATTTTCTGTATAGATTGTCTTTTATTTTCGTAAAGAGGCGAGAAGTCCCGGTGTTAACCAAGGGTTCTGGGGTGATGCGTGCTTTCTTCGGCAAAAAACAGATGAGGTCGAAGAAGTTTTAGCAACAGATATAGGAGTAGAAAATTCTCTATAAGCTGTCTCAGGGTCAGTGCAAGATGTAACGTGGGACCAGTTTATTGCACCTACTGAATCAGTAAACTTTTTCTTGTGAAAGATTGACTTTGAGAAACAAGTATTTTTAGGAGTAGCCACGCGATGAAAGCCAAGTGCTACAGGAAAGTGGTCCGTGATAGTGGCATGGATGATAAAAGCCTCAGGAGAGGTCAGAAGATTCGTTAAGGCATGATCAATTAAAGTATTAGAAGTGTTACCCACACAGCGAGTGGGTTCGTTTAAAAGGGAGTCAAGACCATACCCAAGAAAGGTGTTTTTGTATAGACTAGAACTTGACTATCCAAAATATTGATGTTGATGTCACCCATGATGACTGTATTTTTGTTTTCTTGCGTAAGTGATTGAAGCAAGGCGTCAAGAGAAGAGCAAAAGTTAGCCATTGAAAAGCTGGGTGAACGGTATATGCAACCGAATACTGTTTGCGTGAGTTGCTATTGAAATCAGGAATATCACCTTCTATCCAAACTGCTTCACGATCGGGTACATCAAGAACCAAGTCTGTTCTACGTTTGTAGCTAACATTGTTAACTATGAGTATCGCAGTGCCCTATAGGCACGAGGATGCACAGTTGTTGTACTCTGCGTTGTAGTTCGGAAAGCAAAACATATTTTTCTCACAGTCGGTAAGTCAAGTCTCTGAAACAGATTATCGGAAACGGAAAGCGTCAACTGCAAAAATTGGTGTGAAAATCATCAAAATGGTTGCGGAGACTGCGCGCATTAAAATGAATTATCGAATTATAGGTCTGAGTTGATAAAGAATGAAGGTTATCAGTATCAATGTAAGACATGGAAACGTTAGGAAATGAGATTAGCCTTGTTCGAGAACACGCTTAGATCAGCTTCGTCTCGAATTCGCAATACGTGGCTGTCAGTTGTTTTGCGGGCCTTGATCTGACAATCACCCGTCCGCGAAAATTGCCATTTTTTTTCTTTTTTCAGGCAAAGGGCCATCACAAAAATTTTCTTATTCTGTTGGGTCAGATGATCATTTACATATACAAGCAGCACATCATTTCCTTTTTTGGGACGTTAATCCCCATATATCAATCAATCAATTCGCCCCCTCAAGATCATTCACTCCATAAATATGTTGTGATTTTTATTATTTATCATACTACAAGTATCGTACCAGTGGAATTTTTTCGCGTATTATATGTACAAGTAGCGCCCTCTACGGCCGGTGTAGGAACTAACGAGAGGTGGCTACTTACAATTACGACGAGAAGCTCATTGCACGCTTTAACAAGCTTTGCTTATAAAAATAAACGAGAATAAACATAGTACATAAAAAGCTATAAAAACACCATTCCAGAAAAAAAGAGAAAGGAAGTGAGAAAAAAAATTGCCCGCAGCTTCCCTCGGGGGAACACTGAGGAGGATGCGGAAGCATATAATTGGTTAACGGGGTGTTAAAGTGCGACTTACTTGGGTCGATGGCTCAATTGGTTAACGTGGTTGTGAAATGGGGTGTTAAATTGCGACTTACTTGGGTCGATGGCTAAATTGGTTAACGTGGTTCTAGGAGGGGGTGTTAAATGAGTGAACACGTACACACGTATGCGAAAGGGCGGCGCTGGTCGAAGGAACGTCGATCATTGTGTTTGTGGAATCGTTGGAATTCATTTCACCGCGACCTTGGTCGTCGACGCGCCGTACAAACCAACCGACGAGCGGGAACTGAGCGAGCGAGCGCCGACCTTGAGTATATATACAGCGCGACGGCGCATGCACTGTCAGCTGTTGAATGTTCTCGAAGCGCGACGCCACATGCGCGTCCACTGGAGAATCAGGAGAATTGTAGGTGTCGAACGCGGTGTGTAGCGGAGGAAGGGTGCACAGATGGTGGAGGAGTGAAGCGCGCACGGTGTGTAGAGTTGGAAGGGATGCACAGATGGTGGAAGAAGGAGGAGGTAGCTTGCGGATGGCGCCGCACTACAAGCCTCGAGTATTAGATGCTCCGCATCTAAAAAACCTACGAAATAATAAAGGTAAACAAGGGAGGCTGCGCAGCATCATGCTTCCTATACACTTCACGAAATTACTGTGAAGCTGCTTTATAATGTTCTCGACATCACATTTATCGCAGAGAGCGTACAGCGAAAGTATGTTTTTTATCATCTGGCAGCTTGTCTACCATACGTTGTTTCTTCTCGGTATCCTGTGAAATTATTCTAGGAATTGATGTAATCACAAAATAAAATTTTTGTTGGTTGCTGTCAATCAGGTACCACTGCACAATGAGCCTTCATTTTTTTTATGTATTTCAGAAAGGATGTTTCAAGCTCAAGGAGAAGCTCTTAAAAACACCGGCAAAGAAGGCCTGTGTCCAAAATGTCTCATAATGCCAAAATGTCCAAATGTTCAAAATGTCTAATAAAGCATAGCCTGTCCAAAATATTCAAAATGTCTAATAAAGCATAGCTTGTAAGCCCAACGGGTGAACAAAATATTTTGCAGTTCATTTTATTATAGGTGGCATTAGTTTTGCTTGAAGTAAAGAAGTGTAAATTCAATGGCTCACTTTTTGTTAGGTACTTTATTGGTTACATCTAACTGACAATAATGCCAAGGTAATTATAGGGGAAGTTGTCAGATCGAATTGTAATGTATTTGTGAAGAAAGAAAGTGGGTGAAAAAATAACTTACCGTAGGCAGGAACTGAACTTTCGACCTACGAATAACGCGTCCGACGCTTTACCAACTGAGCTACATGCCACCGTCCACTTTATGCAGTATATATGTGGCTTTAAACGTGGTAGCGTCAGTCAGTGCCACAAGAAGCCATTACGGCGAGTGTAGAACACTCTTTGGCTTCACGTAGCAGGTGGACATATTACAAGCTGGCAGCTGACAAATAGTCCCTCGTGTGCTGCTGGAAGACACCAAGTCTGCCATAGCAAGGCCCTCGCTATAAATGAAGGACAGATTGTACATTCGAATGCTCGTTTTCTTTCTTGACATAACATTAATGATATCTGATAATCATGTCAAGGAAAGTATAGGGGATGATGTTAGAAGTGTTCGTAACGTAAATGTGAAGAGAGAAAAGTGGACGACTAGCTAACTTGCTCTTGGCTAACAGTGTTCCACAGTTGCCGTCATGGCTACTGGCGGCGCTGACTGACGCTCCCACGTTTATGGACCAATATATCTGTTCACGGCAATTATCATTTCGTGCAAATTTCTTTATTAAAATTTACCTTACAAGTACTTCTGATAAAATCCCCTATGCGTTCCTTGGCTCTATAACCTGTTACATTTATTAGTTATGGTCAAAGTAGTAAATACCTCCTGACAATGACGACAAGTTTGGCGGAAAATTGTTCAACGATAATATAAGGAGTACGTCAAAGCTGGCGCAGTTACCTATATTCGCGTTGACACGTATGTATGCTGTGCTTTATACATCCGTTGCATCGATGTGGAGGCTACTGAGGCTTCTTGCAATAAATGCATTCGCGCTAAGAAATCATATGATGATTCTTTTTCATCTGAGGCATAATTTCTTTGGCTCCTTGGGCTTAAGAGTAAATGAAGATGCTTTGTGTGTCGTAGATAAAGATACCCGGGTATGATGATGATGAAAAACATTTATTATAAAAGAGAGAGGTACGGGGCCAAAGCATGACCACGCTACATGGTCGGCGTCCTTAGTCCGGGACACCGCATGACGAGGTCCCTACTCACGCCCGTCTCACCAGAGCCAGTTGAGACTCTAGTGATGAGCAGTTGAGGAGGGCAGTCTCCGATGCCTCTCGGGAAGGGGTAGGGAAAGGGGGTAGGTGAGGATTTTTCAGACATGCCCATACCTTGTGGAAGATATCACACGTCTCCCCAGAATGTGGGCACCGCCCATCCGTGTTCGCATCGAAATGTTTTAGGATTGCAGGACAGAGTAGAGTACCTGTCTGCAGGCGCCTTAGAGTTCGCTCTTCCGCCTTACTCAGCCCCTTTGCAGGAGCCGGTAAAGGCGGTGAGTGTCGCGATAATAGGCCAGAATTTCTTCGAACCGCAGCAGTGGTGTATTGGCCTCCGAGTCATAAGAGCCAAGGTTAGGAGCCCGGTGGGTAAGCGCTCGGGCGGCCGCGTCAGCGGCCTCATTACCTCGTAAGCCCTGAGGGCCAGGAGCCCATACGATGCGTTTCGGGGCAGGATCAGCGAGAGCCCGTTTTAGAATTTGGCCTGGCTAGGGGAGATATCTCTCCTACCAAGTCCGGTATGCTACTGTCTATAAGTTGTCGTGGATCTTAGCATCTCTGTGCTCTCATATCTTGATGTTTGATTTGTTACATTTCGCGACGCCGTGCACGTGCGTTCGTGCTCGTCTTGCACGAGCGTTCACAGACACTGAAAGCCAAGCGCGAGACGGGCGTAGTCCCACGTATTGCTGACCACACTTCTTGCGTAGCTTGCACAGCATTGTTGTACCTGATGTATGTATAATACGGAGTATTGTTTTTGTACTGTCTTCTTTATAGGGCCCATATATATACCCTACGCATGCTTCCAACCACGTCATACCCTAGTCTTCGTTCCCTCAGCCAGTTTATTGAAGGCAATAATCCAACATGCCAAATTGTGGTGCCATATCCACGTTAGAACACATGCTCTGGTAGTGCCCCTCATCACGCGATTTTCGGCACATGACCGAAGAAGAATGGAGCTCTGCGCTCAGGAGCTCAGAACTCGCACATCAACTCTGGGCTGTCCAGAGGGCCCACGACGCGGCGGTGAGGCTCGGCCTACCCGTTCCGACGTGGGAGCGGCCCGCTGCTATACCTCCTTGAGGTAGTGTTCCTCAGGACCTCAATAAAGTTCTCTGTCTGTCTGTCTGTCTGTCTGTCTGTCTGTCTGTGTGTCTGTGTGTCTGTCTGTCTGTGTGTCTGTGTGTCTGTCTGTCTGTGTGTCTGTCTGTCTGTCTTCTTTGCGTCATCGTTATTTACGGGACAGCCCTGCTTTTAAGATGTGCATAAGCATCAGTGCAAAAGTGTCGAGTCCTGTCAAGTGAAAATGCTTATATACTAGATCACTTCCGTTTTTAAGATAGTCCTTTCCTCTATTTACGAGTTCTCAAAGCACTTATACGTAGTCTTTCATTTTCGGTCATCTTGCATTCAGCGATACTCCTTCCCGGCCCATATGTTATGGCACATTGTAAAAGGACATACTTGTGTTTCAATATTTTAATTGAGGCTTTTCGTGTGTGTGTGTGTGTGTGTGTGTGTGTGTGTGTGTGTGTGTGTGTGTGTGTGTGTGTGTGTGTGTGTGTGTGTGTGTGTGTGTGTGTGTGTGTGTGTGTGTGTGTGTGTGTGTGTGTGTGTGTGCAAGAGAGAGATGGAGAGAGAGAACTGATGCACCTATTTCAATTCGCGCTCATGTTTCGTGATTCACGTTTATTACTTTCGCCTGTTGTAAGTGAGATGGCGGTCAATTATGGGGAGACCAGTGAACGGAAGACGCAAATATGAAAGAGAAATACGACCTCGCTTATGGTTATGTTGCACTATCAGCAACAAAAACAACGTGCTTAGAAGCTCTGCCTATTCTCTTCGTTGCTCAAGGGTGCACCACTGCACTTCCACCATCACTATGCACTTGAAACATTTGAGCCAAGGGAGGAGACAGGTTTTTGAGGCGTGAGCGTACCTTTGACGCACTGTCTGTTCTCGATGTTGACAGGATATTCCGGCCTGCACTCGCAGCGTCGAGAAGTGACGTTGCAGAACACGTGGTACAGAACGCTGCTGCATGTCTGATTGCACGGGTCACCAATGTAGAAGCCCACACCTTGAGAAAAGAATTAATATAAGTTCAGTATAGCATAATCACTCGACATAAAAGAACATATAGTCGTTGATGGCCTAAGAATAAATGCAAGCTCCGCTCAACGCGGTCACCATCTCACCCGGAAGAATAAATTTCAGATTAAATCGCGGTCTGTTATGTATGTGACGTATTGGAAACTACACGAACTTCAGGCATATCCTTTGTCCGTGCCAGTTCATGTTCATTTTGTTTGTTTTCAGTAAAACAATTTCCATTCTTGGCAAATTTCATCGAAAATTGCGAATTTACTGCTCTACAAATCTTAACATATTAGGAAAGATCGGAGAACTTCACATTTATATTATGCGTATTACCCGCACTATAACCAAAAATGTGCTTATGGTTAGAACATGAGTCACCGAGCATTGCTCTGTTGCAGAAATGCACTACAGCCGCACTACATCATTGGAAGCGGAGCTTGCATTATTTATTAGGTCAAAATTCACTATGCTTTGAAGCACTGCATTTGTGAAGCCGTAGTTTTCATTGCAGCAAGCTAGTAAAATATATTATAAAAAACAGTAGCTTTCTCTTTGGAGAGTCCTGGCTTGCCACGTGTATGACTCTGATGAAATTGGCTTGTCAACTGTGTTTGGTGGTCACCTCAAATTCTTATGAGAGTCGTGTGACTTTAAAAAAAAAGCAACGTGCCTGTTTTAGGCGAGTGACATATGTGACGAGTAAGAACTTCCGAAAAAGAGCCGGGCATACTTGTTTTTTAGAGTGTAAAAACGTGACGTGTATCCAGTGAAGTTCATTTCTGAGCGCTGCCACTCAGCAATGCCAAAGCCATGGTTGGTAAGCAACCCACGTGCCTGAGCAAAAAAAAATTTCATACGCAACTAATTACTCTGAAATTGTGAAGGTTAATAAACCTGCCCTTGCTTAGCATCTGTTTCTGCATATGAGTATGTTGTTTGTTTATTCCTCATAACATATACATCGTATATCTTCGAGTGTTCTATCAAGAACAACAGGTAACTGCAGTTGAAAATCAACATGGCAGTGCCTCTGCGGACTTGATCACCCGCTCCACATCGTACTCCACACCGTACTCCACACCGTACTTGATCGCCCGCTTTACACCGTACTAATAACACTCACCCAGAGAGCTCCCAGCAGCAGATCAATGGTGTAATTAGCTATCACGTTCTGCTATATCACGAGCAAGACAAAGAAACAAGTAAGCTCTATTGTCATTGGTAAGCTAACCTGTTTCTTTAACCCCGCCTGCTAAGGCTAACACCCTGATTATCGTAGTGGTTGATAGAACTGGCTCAGTGCATATAGCCCCGAATACACTGCTGCTGACGTGGCAAGACATAATTGTAATGCAAAAAAAATTCTTTGCAAATTCAAAACTTTGTGTGAAAAACTGCTGAGGTCATTTCCCTAAACATTACATGCTTTTTTTTTCACTCGAAGTGGAATATGACAAGTATGCCGCATTCTACATGTGTGCCAAACTGAATGTGTGTGTTTTCGAATTTTAACTTCAATCACTGCAAGACGTGAGGCATATCTGCCAATGAAGCTATTGTATCCTCCCACGTCCATAGGAGACGTCTCAGCTTGCACAATGCCAGGGAGGCGGACGGACACCAGTCACCGCGAGTACGAGACATGTCTTAATACAAGCGTCAGGTTGGACCTTGAGGGCCACATAGTGCACAAGGACGACCGTGATGAATTCGCGGCGGGGGCCATTACTGTTATTATATGCAGGCATAAGTTCTGTATTTTTCGTCTTTTTCAGCGCTGTCGTGTACTCACCGAACGTGTGCGCGCAGATGCCAAGGGGACGTTTAGCAGGTGACACAGCGCGGATGGACAGATGAAGAGGGGCTCATCATTCTTCCTATTCACTAAGGGTTCCTGAAGCCACCACAGTGCTAAAGAGAACTTCTAAGATAGAATATAGCATGTAAGAGAGGCTGACATTGGTTGAAAAAAAACTGTTACAACAGACACGTATTTATTATTTGAATAGATAGATAGATAGATAGATAGATAGATAGATAGATAGATAGATAGATAGATAGATAGATAGATAGATAGATAGATAGATAGATAGATAGATAGATAGATAGATAGATAGATAGATAGATAGATAGATAGATAGATAGATAGATAGATACCCTATTGCCTCTCGGGAATTTATTTTCTCTGATTACGCTTTTTTATCACCCTCTGAAAATGCAGATTTACTAAGAAAACATGACCAGCTATAACAATTAACAACTAAGAACTTTTAAACCTACATGCGATAAGGTGATAAAAAGCAGTTTATGAGAACCCAGTTCTTCAAGTAATGTCACGATACGTATTTTAAGAAAGCTTGGGTCAGACAAAACTCTTTTTATATTATAAAGCACTTTTATTGTGTAGCAGCTTTTTTTCCGAGAGTGTCTCGAAACCAGAAACATAAAAGCCACGAAGAGGATTCGCAATCAATACTTTTCGCTCATCAAATTCTTTCCCAGACAAAAAGATGGCAGTACGAGTTTATCTCTAGAAACGGCACGCTACCTATAACTAGGGTTCTATAGTATTTGTTCTGTGTCTTCTTCTCTGTCCTGTGCTGGATGCGCTATACGTCGAACAATATAACTTGGGCTTTGTGTTTTTGGAGTTTATGAAATGCCAAGCATTTCTTTCCGTACTGGAAGCACAAATAGCGTCTATCTATCTGTCTATCTATCTATCTATCTATCTATCTACGACTGGGTGCTCTCGTGATCGCCCCTTTCACTCTGGAAAAACCAAAATTAGTATGGTGGAATAAGATAATTTCTCATAGGAGACTTGCTTGTCTTTGCATGAATAATGCCTCAATACCGTCGCCTACGTCGTTAAAAACTTCCCTCTATACAGTGACAAAATCCCGTGGGCGGGCAAGTGCCAAAGGTGATTGAAACTTTTTGTCTACCCAGGAACGGTGAGACCTCATATGGGTAATTTTAAGGCTTGAGGGTTAAGAAAAAGGTGACATCGGCAGCGTTGCCCGGACGAATGCAAATAGGAAATATCATTGCCCCAGCAGGAATGAAATCCTAGCATTCTGCGTGGCAATCAATTATTCTATCAGAGAGTCAAGCCAGACCTTGGAAGTACCTTTTTAATAAACCCGTCTTGTTCGTGAAGTGCCAAGTGTGGTTGCAGTGCAAGCTTTTTAATTTTATAAGCATAACATATGTACTCCTATACAATACTGCCGTCACGTCTGCTTAACATCAATTGCATTTAGGTGTCATCCATTTAAGTGGATTTATGTTGCGGCGTCCAGGGTAACTATCTGCCTATGCTGTTGCTGATAGCAACCTTTCTGTTGGCATCGTTACGTAACTATAAAGAACTGGTTATATAAAACATACGTGGCTGTTAAGCGTATATCTGTGCGTCTGTTTCTACCAGTTTTTAGCGTCACTTCGCGACGTTTCCTTCTATAAAAAGTTACAATACAGACGCTTTCCAAGACTATGCTTCGCATAACATCGATTCCCAAGGTACGTAGGATCTGTAGATTTTTTTCTGTGAATTCAGAGTGTGTATCTTGTATAAACTTTGGGTGAAAATGTGACGTTCATACAATTTGATTTCTTTTAAATTGCTAATTTTCTAAAATTCGGTGTTTTATTTGATCACACAAGTTGTCCAATGGGTTATATTGTTTTGTTTTCAATCAAAATTATTACAATATAGCTGATAATTCTGTTTTCTTTTCAGTTCATCTTTACCTATTCCGAAAATTAGGGTGTACTGCATTCATGTATAGTTGCTCTGCATTGGTGTGAACTTAATAAAGTGTACTTTCGGGGTCAGAAGCTAGACTAGATTATGGTCCTGTCGTCGTCTTGTTGAAAAATAAAGGACTTATAAACAGTGTTATTTTCGGTAGTGCATACTGTTAGATGACGTATGCTTACACCTAAACATGCAGAGACATGTGACACAAGCGCCAATACTTGAATAAAAACACTCTGGTTTGCTTGCGTTACAACATTAAAGCTTGTTTTCATAGACGCGAACGCGCTTTACGAGGTTGCTACCCCTGATGGATGTTCACTCCAATCAATTGATGAATTTTAAATATGAAAGTGCTCTTTCATTGCTGAAAATGCTCTTTTTATAAAGAATTAACGGATAAATTCGCATTGTTCAAAGCTACTAGCTTGTGATTGTCGTATTTTTTCCACATTAGTCAGAAGCGACAGAGCTCTTGCTATAGCACTGTGTTCACATGGAGCACATCTTGATGACTGGCCTACGCCACGATTATTCATGAAGCGAGTGGCGACACCACCAAAACTTCATGTACGACGTCGCGAACGAGTGATCGAATATTCCAATATTGAAAAAGCAGGCGCACCAGAGAGTAGATATGCTGAGATGAAGAAGTCTTGACTGCATCAAAAATGCATTACCGAACAATTTCCTGAGTACAGTGGGGAGGATACAGCGTTGACCCCGAAGAGAGACGCCACAACAACCTAACCCTGCATCAGATTTTATCCGCCCGAAGATATATAGACATGAAACGAGTCTCCAGCCCGAATACAAACAATCGTGCTTCTGCGCTTGAAGAAGTATGGAGTACGGAGCACCAACATCGTTCGTGGAATATAAACACGACTTTACAGTGACGAAAGATCCCAGCATTTTGAAATACACCGGCTGACTGCACTTTACATTTGCCACTCTGAGTAAAGACAACACATTTAAGTAAATATACATAAAACGCAGAGGTCGTGGTTTGTAAATCCTGATTCTTGTGCCTCGCCACAGTTTTCTAGTACCAAAAGCAAAACAAGCAGTTCCAAAGTCGCATTTTTTTAAAGGCCCAGAAACGTGAAATGAGATGTGATGTAGCAAAGTTTTGGCTGAGTTCATGTACGTATTTTGCAATGGCTACTGTCCTAAACATTCACTCCAGGTAAAGTAGAAAATAGCAAGTGCACCTTCAAAACGCACTCATCTGAAAAAACAGCTGCGCACGACACCCTAAAGCTTGCGAAAAATTGAAAATGTCTTCCCCCATACCTACTGGAGGTAGCGTTTTAAAAAGCAACGGCGCGCAACGGCGCGGTTTACCTAAAAAGGCGTGTTCATTAGAAATGAAAACGGAACCGTTCAGTTTGCAAGGAAAAAAAGAAAAGCAAGCACAAAAAAAGAACTGCTGGCGTTCATTTCCCAATAAATTTGATCCTGAAATACTGCTTCTATCTATAATATACGAGTGGTGCCTCTCACTGTTGGGCTTCAACACAATTTCGGCACGTGTACGGTTTCATCTACTGCATTTTATTCTCTAACTTTGCTTCATACAGATTGCACACAAAGTTTTCAGGCTCGGCCGTCGAGCTGCAAAAGCCATCGACCGTTTCCGAGGTACAATATCTAGGAATAAAAAAGTAATTTTGATAAATGATCATTTATCAGCGGATTCAGCGTCCAGAAGAAAAAAAGCAAGTTTCTGCAGAACTGGCGAGCAGAAAATGAGCTATATTGATTGATATCTGGGGTTTAACCTCCCAAAACTACTATATGACTATGAGAGACGCCGTAGTGGAGGGCTCCAGAAATTTCTACCACCGGGGGTTCTTGAACATGCACCCAAATCTGAGCAGAAAAATTTGCTATATTCAATGCTGTCTTGTAGGTTCCCTAATAAAGATAAAATAATTTTCTCCTCACAGAACTGGAGAAATGGGCCTGCTTCTTCATTATACAGAAGTTCAGAGTATCAGCTTGTATAGTTTTGTCGCTTCATTCGTAGTGTGTGAACAACAGCACCCATAACTGCCTTATTGACACAATACTATTTCATCAAGTTTTTGACTGAGCACTAAGCAACTTCGCGTAGAAAATAAGTCTATTGTAGTCTACATAGCCAATTATTATTATTATGGTTCTGCTATGTGAAGAAACAAAGATATTTCTAAACAAACCTTCATTGTTTTGCCCATTTTAATTCAACCGTTAATAAACTACTGATCAGTTTATGTGCAATATCTCTTCATCAAAATTATAAGTGACAATTTGTCTAAAGACACATCGAATTCCGCTTTGTTACGTTGAATGGTTTCGCCATACTTGCAGTACAACGAAGCTTGTACAGCAAAAATGCTCTTGTTGCTAACACTAGTTTCATTGCTACTACGCAAAGCTTCCAACCACGCAATAAAATGAAATGTCATTAGACAGAGGGGATAATAAGCTTTCTGAAACAGCCCAGTTCAGTTATTTTTGTGAAGCGCAGCGAGCCCGCTGCATCCGCAACCTAAAAGGCGGAGTGGTTGCGGCCGGATTGGAACCACCACCGTAAGTGCATTGCAACATGTGAAACATTTATAATGCTGCCACCCCCAAATACATCAAAACCTGGACTACAAATTATCCGTATTCACGGTGCTATAAAGGATCTTCTTGAAAATTAGTCCGAACTATTGTATTCTAAGCGTGGTCATGGTACTAGTTTGGTCTGCCTCGGTAGAACAGTGGCTATGGTGCTCAGATATTCACCCACAGGACAATCAAAGAAAGCTCAATACCGGCCATAGCGGTCGAACTTAGGTGGCGGTGAAATTCTAGAACCCCTGTGCTTTGCAATATCATGGCACATTGAAGAGCACCGTATGTAATAAAGTTCTGTAGCTCACGTGTACCACGTGCCTCGTAACCATATTTGGTTTGAGGTATACAACCTCAGATATTACCATCAACAGTAGCCATCCTAATACGCTGTAGAGAATTTTCATGGGCTTTATTTTGTAACCATAGTTATGATGAGAATTTTTTATTGTAGTGTCACATGTTTCGAGCGTATTAAGTTTCGGCAATAAATGCAGCTCGTCCCTCTTTTTAGGGATCGGCATGGTACGAAAGCAAAACGGGTATTCAAAGAATTAGTCACGCAATTAGGGGGCATTAGTCCACCCCACGGGAGCCACAATGAATCTACAGCCACAAATTGCAAAGTCTTGCTTAAAACGAGAAGAAGCTCGAAACTGGCAGCGTGCACCTCAAGTAAAAACACACCTGAAATGACCATACAAAGGACGACAGCGGACAAAAAACAGTCACAATTTGACACCTAAAGTGCGCTGTTCAAACAGAAAGAAAGACGCACGAAACAAATGCACAACTACACAGAGGACCAGTGCGAACAACTGTCAAAATTTTTACTTCTTCATGTCTGAGCAGCGTGCCCCTTTCGTAAATGCGGCACCGAGCGAAGTGAGCTTCGTGCTCTCCCGAATTACGGGTCTGATAAGCGCGCGTGTAGATGAGACTATGCTCCGTGGAGGCGGCGTTCGTCGAAACGCGAGAGGCGATGACCGTTAGAGTGGGCCCAACGTGCCCTCTTCGATACGTATCGCTACTAGTGACGAAAATGAAGTTGCGCAGCTCTGAGGATCGCCAAATGGTAATATATGAACGCCTTTCTGTTAGAAGTGTTGACAAGGTACATTTCGTAATGTAGTGGTTAAGATCGTAAGGTGTGGTTCGAAAGTTTGCTGCAGTTACATTCGCTTGCTTTGTCATTTCAATGCGCTGGCAATTATAAGGACACTCTCAGCTGCATTTCGCCATCGGCGTCGGCGTCATGCACCGAATATATATATATATTCATATATATATTCATATATATAAATATATATATATATATATATATATAAATATATATATATATATGAAAACGCAACAAAGACCCTGAAGCTTCGCCTCTAAGAGTTGAATGTGATAGCGAAATCGATTGATTGATATGTGAGGTTTAACGTCCCAAAACCACCATATGATTATGAGAGACGCCGTAGTGGAGGGCTCCGGAAATTTAGACCACCTGGGGTTCTTTAACGTGCACCAAAATCTGAGTACACGGGCCTCCTTCATTTCCGCCTCCATCGGAAATGCAGCCGCCGCAGCCGGGATTCGAACCCGCGACCTGCGGGTCAGCAGCAGAGTACCTTAGCCACTAGACCACCGCGGCGGGGCATTGTGATAGCGAAATCTGGCCCCTAGTGCGCCCTTCAACCACTAACTGCATAATTAATAATATGTCTTGTTAAACACACACACGCTCACGCGCGCACTCACACACACACACTCTCTCTCTCTCTCTCTGCAATCGCATTCTCTCGTCTCGACAAAAGCACTGGAAGATAAGCTCCGATGGTTGACAGGGGCGAAAAAGCTACGTCAGCCGCGCCTCGTGATCTTGAGCACTTTTTTCGTTTTTTTTCTTATAGAGCGTAGATTTTTTTATTTTGTTCACGCGCGCACGCGTGGACAAGAGCGGCCTCCCAAGGCGATCTCTGTAAGGAGCTGCCTCGCTCACAACCAACGGTGCCGACAACGACGGGTTAATTTCTGGGACACGAGCTCTCTAATGCTACCGCGTTAGAAAACCAGGAAGTTAAGAACGGCAAGCAGCTTGAAACTTGTGGCGCGCACCTCAAGCAGAAAGAATGCAGGAACTTAGCATACATGGGATGAGCGTAGACCAACAACTGTCAAAGCTCAGGAAAAAACAACAAAAACGAATACTAAGTAAAACAAGGCAAGCAAGAATGAAGAAAGGATGCTAGAAAAATAATTATAAAGTAATGAAATTCACAGATGGCAAATACATAGGAAAAAAATTGAAAATACATGAACAAACCCGACCAGAATGGCGCACACAAAAAGACATAAAAACTAACAATAGTAAAGAGTGCGGGGAAACAGAACTTCAAATTTAATGTTGCAGTAAAATATACAAGTATTGCAACGCTGAAAAAGAAGGATTTAGATCAAATAAATAAAAAAAAGATGACGAGGGAGGAAGGCAGGAAATACTTCACAAGAAAATGAAAGGAACTCGCCTCATAAAGAAAATAGTCGAAGGCCAGAAAGAAAGGCCATCCGATTAAGGGAAGGAATGAAAATTCTGTCAAGCGATTTCACAAAAAGCCGTTCTGAAGAGATGCCGCTTGAATGTATACGTCACGCCTCGACCGCTTTTGCGAAAGGAATGAAAAGTAAGCAGAAATAGCCCGAGTATCAGAAATAAGAAATTGTCTCCGCATGACACGATGTCTTGTCTGGAAAAAAAGTAGACAGCATATTTATCATCTACTGTAACAGCGACCACTATGCGAGCAGCATACGGCTGCACAATGGCCGCAGTTCTCGACACAGAAATGATGAATGCCTACGAGTGGGCTGTTTTTTTGGGAAGCCACAAACAGACACTGCAGACCATGGATGAAGGAACAAATACCAGAGAAGGAGGTTTTGTATGAGATAATATGTGAAACTCGCAAACTGGGACGAGGAGGCGGACTATGTCTGCAGCAGTCTCAAATGGCCTCGGCAGTCTTTCCCTAATATGTGTTTTTTTCTTTTTTGCTCTTCCTGAACGCAGTCCCTTTTATGCGCCATAAATTGAATAGTCACGCTTCCAAGCAAAAAAAAAGGGCGTCCTTGAAATTGGCCTTAAAATCACGTCTCTCGGAACAAAACTTTTCTTCCAATATATATGAAAGAGAGAGAGAGAGATTTTCCCTGTATTTTTTCTCTGATGAAGGCCTGTCCCCGGCTCGAACGCAGGAAAAATAAAAAGTTTTCGTTTTGCCCGTCCTCTATATTGCTTGGGGTATATATATATATATATATATATATATATATATATATATATGTACATATAAGAGAAAGAAGTGTATAACTAAGGGCTCGTTTTTCCGTGTTTTCACACAATAATAATGAAATCTAACAGACAGTAATGCCAAGGAATGTAGAAGGGAAGTTATTATTAGAACCAATGGAATGTAAATAAGAAAAAGAAAAGTGCATGAAAGAATAACCAGCCGTGAGCAGCCTGCTCACGGCTGGTTATTCTTTCACCCACTTTTCTTTCTTCTTATTTACATTCCATTGGTTCTAATAACTTCCCCTCCACATTCCTTGGCATTACTGTCTGTTAGATCTCATTATATATATATATATATATATACTAATATATATATATATATATATATATATATATATCTATATATATATATATATTGTAATGAATTGAATAACGGACGCTGCTCTGGTAATGAAGAAGACGAGGATGATCGGTAGCTGCAGTAGTAGCTCGCGCACGCCGCTCGCCATTAGCCAGACCTGCCTGATAAAGGACATTTTGCCAAGCTACGTCTGAACCTTTCTCGACGTACAACATCTCTATTTTAAGTGATGGAGGAGCCGGGGTTCCCATCAACCTGGAACTTCACAATCGGACGCTACCCTCACCGTTTACAATGACTGCTCCTGGCCCTTCTCAAGCTGCCTTAGCAACGACAGTCTACTGTACTGGCGCGCCTCGGCAACGCGACCCCACCAATTTTTCGTGGCAACGACGAACAAGACCGTCGAGGACTGGCTCGTCGAGTACGAAATCGTAAGCGCTTCCAACAAGTGGAACGCGTGCGACAAGCTCACAAACGTGCGCTTTTACCTCGCTGATGTGGCCAGCCTCTGGTTCAAGAACCTCGAAGGCGAAATTACCAACTGGTCTGCCTTCAAGACCACCATCGCCACGGTCTTCGGTCGTCCCGCCGTGCGCCGGCTTCGCGCGGAACAGCGTCTCCGCAGTCGAGTCCAGCGCAGGGACGAGACCTTTACGAGTTACAATGAAGATGTCTTGTCTCTTTGCAAGCGCGTCGATGAATCTCTGACCGAACGCGACAAAATTAAGCACATCATCAAAGGAGTTGACGACGACACCTTCCAGATGCTCGTCGCTAGGAATCCACAGACGCCACCGATGTTGTCCAGCTCTGTCAGGAGTACGACGAGTTGCGTAAACAGCGTGTCTCGACGCGCAGGGCCGCAGAAGATACGGCTGAAGTTTCCGCCCTCATACACGACGTCGCAGCTGATCACACCGTCTTACTGCCCCAAACTAAAACAGTTCATTCGTGAGGAAGTTGCGCGCCAGCTTTCTCTTTTGGCCGAAGCATCCGCGCCAGTGACCTCGTTAGACCCACGTCTACGCCAGTCATTGAGACACAGGTCACGCAGGCACTGCCTCCATCGCCATCTGTCCCTACGCCGCTGACCTACGCTGCCGTCGTTGCTAGACCCCCAGCCCCACCTGTCTCTGGCGCATACCGGGGCACCGGGTCCTCCTACCCTACGACGCTGCCTGCGTACACGGCACCCCATCCCGTTTCGCCCCCTGCACCTTCTGTCGTTAATTCATGGCGCACCTTGGATAATCGAACCCATCTGTTCGCATGCGGTATCGTGGGACATATAGCACGCTACTGTTCGCCGTCGCAACTTCCAGCCTCCAGACCATGGGAATTCTGCAAACTACCAGGCTTGCTCAGAATCCCCAGCGACAATCTTCTCCTATCACCGACTCATTGTCCCCACGACGCCCCGTCGATTCTCGCGGTCATTACCACCCCCGTCGCCGATCTGTCTCTCCGATGCTTCGGCGCACAGAGCCCCACTCGAGAGGAAAACTGACAGCCGCAGTTCGGAGGCAAGAACTGCGTCGTCGTCGAACTTTCTAAGACCTCCTCTTTGTCCGACCCACGAAATCGATGTGCAAGTAGAAGGTGTTGCTGTACGTGCACTTGTCGACACAGGCGCCGTCGTTTCTGTAATTAGTGAAAAACTGTTTGTCGCGATTTGAGAAAAGTTGCAACGCCGCTTACGAATCTTGCTCTGCGTACAGCCACCTCCCATTTCATCGCGCCGACAGCTCAGTGCACAGCGCGCGTTCTTATTCAAGATGTTTGGTACGCCATCAACTTTGTTGTTCTCCCACGTTCATCTTACGACGTCATACTAGGATGGATTTCCTTTCTACCCATCAGGCATCGTCGACTGCGCTCGTGCTGAACTCACGTTGACGAATCCGTGCCTTGATATCGACCACCACAGTCCCTCAAAAGTGTTTGCCGCAGCTGACGTCCACATCGCGCCGTTGTCCGCCGTCCTAGTGCCTGTGTTTTCTCCTGCTGCCCCTAACTCGACGATCCTGTTCCAAGCAACTATAGCTAGTGTGCAACACCGAACCATCGTCCTCCCGTTTGCCGTCATCAACTTTTCCAATGGTTCCGCGGTACTTTATGCGTGCAACGTTTCTGTTTTGTCCGTACATCCTGCTACGCGGTGAGTGTCTGGGAAGCCTCGAGACCTTAATTGTATTTTCGAAGACCAGATCTATCCAGACAAGCCTTTTTTACCGACTTGTGCCATTACACCCGCAACTGACGCTAATGAACCTATGGATGTATTCCGCAAGTCCATTGATTGTAACCTCACGCCTGGGCAGCAGGAACAGCTGATCAAGCTCCTACAGCGTTTTGGAGCCTCGTTTGACCACAATCAGCCTTCCTTAGGTCGAGCGTCATCTGTTGTTCACCGTATAGATACCGGTCAAGAGACGCCATTACAGCAGCGTCCATATCGTGTGTCAACTACCGAACGCTGTGCCATCAATGAACAGGTTGACGACATGCTGACACGTGGCATAATCGAACCATCAAGCAGTCCCTGGGCCTCTCCAGTTGTGTTGGTGAGGGAAGAAGGACGGATCCATAAGGTTTTGCGTGGACTACCGGCGTCTCAATCCGAATCACGCGCAAGGATGTCTATCCGCTGCCACGCAATGACGATTGCCTTGGACTACCTACAGGGAGCCGAATTCTTCTCTTCTTTAGATCTGCGCTCTGGATACTGGCAGGTACCCATGGCAGAGGCCGATCGTGAAAAAACTGCTTTCATCACGCCCGACGGGCTTTACGAATTCACAGTCATGCCCTTCGGCCTCTGCAGCGCGCCAGCTACTTTCGAGCGGATGATGGACTCTATCCTTCGAGGCCTCAAATGGAACGTTTGCCCTTTGTTATTTAGATGATATTGTCGTCTTTTCAACTGATTTCGCAACCCATTTAACCGCCCTCGAGAAAGTCCTCGCGTTGTATTTCTGCCACGGGGCTGCAACTGAATCTGAAGAAGTGCAATTTCGCCGCTCAAAAGCTTAGGATCCTTGGCCACGTGGTTTCAAAAGACGGCATTTCTTTCTGACCCTGCCAAACTTACAGCCGTTTCAGCGTTTCCCAAACCGACCACCATGAAAGAGCTCCGAAGCTTCATAGGCCTTTGCTCTTACTTCCGGCGCTTCGTCCGCAATTTCGCGACGATCATCGCTCCTTTGACCAAGCTACTCACCGGCTCTAGAGACCTTTCAGCCTGGTCTGCCACCTGTAACGACTCTTTCAATGAACTGCGCCGCCTCCTCACGTCGCCGCCTATTCTGCGGACACTACGACCCATCGGAACCCACAGAGATCCACACCGACGCTAGTGGTGTCGGGCTAGGCGCTATTCTTGCACAGAAGAAAGACGGCTTCCAAGAGAACGTGGTTGCCTACGCCAGCCGAACTCTCTAGCAAAGCCGAAACCAACTATTCTGTCACTGAAAAGGAATGCCTCGCCATTATTTGGGCGATAGAGAAAATTTCGACCTTACGTGTACGGGCGCCCTTTTGACGTCGTGACTGACCACCACGCCCTCTGCTGGGTTGTCGTTACTGAAGGATCCAGCGGTTGCCTCGCCCGATGGGCATTACGCCTCAAGAATATAATATTCGCGTGGTCTATCGCTCCGGCCGGAAACATTCGGACGCAGACGCCCTATCCCGTTCGCCTCTACCCCCTGACCCGGACTGCTGCGAAAGTCTAACCTGTGATGCCACTGCCGTCACCATCGCCGACATGCCATCTGAGCAACGCCAAGGACCCTTGGGTTGCTTCGATTTCTGCATCCTGGCTGGGCGGACGGCTTCCCCCCCTTCTCGCACGTTGCGTCGGCAAGTCGAGCACTTCGCCACTCGCGACGACGTGCTGTACCGACGCAAACTACGCACCCGGTGGACGTCAGTGGCTACTCGTGATTCCACGTCATCTGCGATCCGAAATTTGTTTCCACGTTTCATGACGACCCCCCAATGTTGCCATGCAGGTTTCCTGAACACTATTCTCGCATACCGTCTCCGATATTACTGGCGTGGCATGTACCGTTTATACGACAATACGTTCGGGCCTGCTCAACGTGCCAGAGACGAAGAAACTCCCCCTTGTCACGCCAGCAGTACCTGCTACCCTTACCATGCCCATCCCGACCATTCGACCGCGTCGGCATCGATATCTATGGTCCCCTTCCCAACACTGCTGACGGTAACCGCTGGATCATAGTTGCCGTCGACCATCTCAAGCGGTATGCCGAAACTTCATCCCTTCCCTCGTCTACAGCAAAGACGTTGTGACTTTCGTTCTTCACAACATCGTATTACGTCATGGAGCACCTCGGGAGTTTACTGAGCGATCGTGGTCGCGTTATTCTTGTCAGACGTCATCCACATCATTGCTGCGTGAGTGCACGTCGTTCACCGCAACTACAAGCGCCTATCATTCCCAGACCAATGGAATGACAGAGCGCTTCAACCGCACCCTTGGTGACATGCTGTCTATGTATATCTCGTCAGACCACTCCAAGCGGGACCGAGTGCTCCCGTTCATCACGTTCGCTTATAATACCGCCATTCAAAGCCACTACTGGGTTCTCTCCTTTTTTTCTCCTTTACGACGCGAATCTTCTTGCACTATAGACACCATTCTTTCGTACAAACCTGACTCCTCAGAGTCCACGACTTTGTCTCAAGCCGCTACATACGCTGAAGAATGCCGCGAACTGGCAAGATCATTCACAACCCAAGACCAACGACGCCAAAAGCACCACCATGACGCATCAACTAACGCTACTTTCCCGCTGGTTACCCGCGCATGTTCTTGTTTTGGTGGCGGAAATGCTGGTCACTGTCTTGAAGCGAGGCGACAAACCGGATAAGCGAAACAGTGTCAAAAAGAGCCGGCCTGTCGTACTGCCTTACGTGCACGACGTATCACACAGGATAAAAAAGATTGCTCGAGACGCCAACGTTTTTGTGGTTTTTTCTGCCCCGGAAAAATTGCAGAGGCTTTGCATACGGTCAATGCACCTCGTGCAAATTCTGTCTCGTGCTCTGTCGCGCACAGGACACGCTACGTCCCATGCGCAGTGGGAGTCGTTTACCTGATCCACTGACGTGTGGGTGTCATCTATGTCGGGCAAACGGCGGTGCATAAACGACCGCCTCCGGAGAACACCAAAACAATGTGCACAATGTGCTACAAGGGCATCTTGGCATTCATTGTCGAGATTGTGGGTGCACACCTCTCTTTGATCAGTGCTCAATATTGGCAAGGCACAGGGACCAGCTTACCCGAGAAATTATTGAAGCCGAAAAAATACACTTGCTAGGAGATAAATGTGTAAGCACATCATCGATTGCTTTATCACAGGCTGAACGTGATTACCTAGCTGGGCTTTGAGGCAATAGAGGACCTGTCACACGTGTTTTTGTTACTGATGTGTAGATTAGGCGTGCATTTTACCTTCATGCTCTGTTATCATCCTTTTTAGCAGTATATATTCTTGCCGCTCTGTGAAATAAAGTTAGTTGGAAGTCAGCACTCTTTCTGTCAACCCTGTCCTCTTTCCTTGTTCGCGCGCTGAAAACATCTTGCAAATATAAGAACAGCGTGGCGTCGCTTACACGCAGTTGATGATTGCGTCACGTTGCCACCTCGCAGTAGTATCTTCATGGTGGTTGAGTGTCCACGGAGCAGTCAATTACGGGCATCGTCGAACGTAACCTGACGTTATCGCTTGATCGGGAAGTCGCCATTGCTCGAAGTCTCGTTCAACTCCTGAAATGGCCAGACTACGCTTTTCGTTATGAACTTCAGTGGCGAATACAGGCACAACCATATCTCTGAATGCCTTGGATGATTTGGACGCCTTCCCTTTGATTACGACGATCTCGACTGAGAACAGCTGCAATACTTACGTGACTAGTCACCTCAACGTCAATCGCCAGTTAGAAGAACCCAAGAGGGCAAGGCTCCTCAGTCTCCTCTCATCCTTTAGTGACTGTTTTACCACTACATCGTAAGTCCGGCAGACCCTCTAATGAAGCACAGGATTATCACATGACCAATGGCCAACTCATGCATCAATGCATGCATACACGGTCGCAGCAGAAGGAGCAAGATGCATCCGTCATCAAGTAAAACAAATGCTCGACGACGACGTAATTCAACCATCGACTAGTTCTTGGGCGTCACCAGTTCTGGTTAAAAGAAAGATGGTTCACTACAATTCGGCGTTGACTACCGCGAACTGAACAAGATAACAAAAAAGATGTATATCCTCCTCCTTGCATTGATGACTCCTTGGATCGCCTGCGACACGCCCCTTACTTCTCTTCCATGGATCTCCATAGCGAATATTGGCAGATTGAAGTAGATGAACGGGACCGAGAACAAACAGAATTTATTACACCTGATGGTCTCTATAAATTTAATGTTCTCCTTTTTGGCCTGTGCTCCGCTCCAGCCACTTTCCAACGAATAATGGACACAATTTTATGTGGCCTGAAGTGGCACACTTGTTTAGTGTATTTAGACGACGTAGTCGTTTCTTCGATGACTTCTGAACAGCACATTGAGTGGCTTGAGGTGGTTCTTCTGGCTATTCGCACTGCCGACCTCTCTCTGAAACCGGAAAAGTGTTATTTTGGATACGGTGAACTCAAATTTCTTGGCCACATTGTCAGCAGCAGTGGTGTTCGCCCCGACCCTGAGAAGGCTATGGCAGTTGCTTTGTTCCCGATACCGAGAACAAAGCATGATGCACGCCGCTTTCTGGGCCTTTTGCTTATTAACGTCGCTTCGTTAACTACGAAGTTGTCCCAGCAGACACGTCGCACCATTCTCGTAGACCATGCTCCTCGGAAGTGGTTCACGTCTCCAGGATAAACATTTACCATTCGCGTTGACTGCAAGTCAAGAACTTTGTGATGTGGCACTTGCCTTCAAGACAATTGTACATTTCTTTCTCGCTTCTTTTCTTTCTATCTTTTTTTCTTCTCAATGAACACAGACATTTTTTACTATCTCTCGTGTTGTTTTCGGAGCCGCGCATTGCATTGATGCGATGCTTCCTCTTCTTTTTTTCTTTGGGGAGAGGGTAATGCCACGCTGCGTTAGTGGTAGAAGAGGAGAGCGAAGAAGTTTGGGCTGCTGTGGCTCAGTAAACAGTCGTCCACTTCGAGTTCCTGTCTACCGTTTGCTCTCGCGACAATATAATATACTATATATATAAATAGATAGATATATATAATATATATATCTATAATATATATATAATATATATATATATATATATATATATATATATATATATATATATATATATATATGTACTAAATTACAACCATTTTGAGTTCAATGGCAAGCATTTCCTTCAGGTCAGTGGCACTGCAATGGGCACGAAAATGGCCCCAAACTTCGCGAGCACCTTTATGGCTTCACTTGAAATCCCATTCATTGAGGGACGCACCTTGAAACTTTTACTACAGACAGAAGATACTTAGACGATATTTTATGATATGGAACCATGATGAGGGAAGTCTTTTCCGCTTCATAGAGGATTTTAACAAATGCCACCCGTCAATAAATTCACGCACAAAATTTCCAAAACTAGCATTAACTTTTTGGACGTTACTGTCACGGTCGAACATGACCACTTGTCAACAAACCTTTACAAAAAGCCTACAGACCGTCAAATGTACCTACATTTCAACAGCAGCCACCCAAAGCATTGCAAAACGGGTATTCCATATTCTCAGGCCTACCGGTACCGAAGAAATATGCACCGATATGCGGGAATTTGACAAACACGCGGAAACACCTAAAGCATTCCTTATTGAAACAAAATTATCCGGAAAACATTATTGACGATGCCATACTACGTGCTCGCAACGTGAACAGGAATGATATAATTAAGGGACCAAACAGAGTACCTAAAACGACTTCCCAAACGAACCTTGTACTAACTTACTCCTCATCAGCGCCACGAATCAACAACATACTTCCCGCCATTTCAACATAATCAGGCAAAGCAAACGACTAACTTCTATTTTCGCGAAGCACCCACCTGGTGTGTACCGCCGGGATAAAAATCTGAAGGACATTCTTGTCAGAGCAAAAACAAACACCCCCAAAATTCAATCAGGGTGCCATCCCTGCGGAAAATCTCGATGCAAGGTATGCCCACAGATGCTCACAACACGTGAATCCAAAGCGAACTTTTCGGATTTCAAATTCTGCATAACTGAAAGCCCTAATTGTGACTCCAGTAACGTAATATACATGCTACATTGCAACATCTGCGGACAAGAATATATCGGCCAAACAGACACGCCATTTCGGCTGCGGTTCAATAATCACCGGTACCACGCCACTTCACTGCCGAAGCTAACTTTATCTAGACATCTGCGCCTGCCAAACCACAGTTTTGAAAATATAGCGTAACTCTTTTGCAGTCCGGTTTTTCAAACAGACGCGAGCGCGAACAGCGTGAGACATATTTTATTTTCAAATTTCGTACATAGCAGCCGGTATCAACGAGGACCCCGGAAAACTCAACTGCCTCCGAGAAGTAAGCCAGGAGAAAATTGGTGACAAAGATTGATAGCTGGAGACCATGCTTTTTTCTGACTGACTCGTACGTGTACACTGTCCTTTCCTTTTTTTTTCCACATGCACATACAAAGTGTTTACGTTCGCCTACCACTTCATGACCGTTGAAGGGAAACGGACGAAGATTAAAGGTAAATAGCCGACCGACCCATTAACGAGAAACCTTTGCTTTACACACACCGCCCGCCCAACGACCAATTACGGGGAAACCCCTTTCTTTGGGCACGCCGTCCCGGACCCTCCCGGCACCGCGGCGACAATCTTGGGTGGCCCGACACACGCCAAGAACTGAACAGCACGTGATATGAACCGTAGGTGGATGTAGACGGACAGTTGGCTTCGTTCTCAGTGCTGCCAGTGGGTTCTTCCTCTTTTTACTTTCTTTCCTTTCTTCTTTTTTCGTCTTTTTTTCTCCCCCCCCTTTTTTTTTCTTTCTTCCAGTTCCCCTCTCACTCTCGCAAACGTGTTTCAAGGTGAGAGGGACGCGGCAGCAAGGAAGTTTGGAAGCTCATGTCAGTATAACTCATCCCTGATGAAGGGAGGTCCCCTCCCGAAACTGTTGGGAAATAAATATATTTATCCTTGTTGACAACGCTCCCGTTGTGCCATATCCCATATATATATAATATATATATATATATTATATATATATATATA